>PDGT01000013.1:5495412-5560379 GCA_003671415.1 Megathymus violae | reverse complement strand
TATGGACAATAAACTTTGACAATCATATGTTTGTATATACATATTTAAATATTATAACCCATTTAATAGCATAACTTAACTATTTATCAATGTTAATCTTAAGATGTTAATATCATTTTATTATATTTTAAAATAAAAAAAACATATTCAGAATCTTATGTGACGTTTTTTTCCATTTAATGTCTTTTTTAATTGTCTAAGTTAGCACTTAACTGCTTGCTATCTGATTGTAAGTGGCGATTTAGTACAGGGTAGTAAAGCATACATATACCTATTAATTTAGCTAAACTCACTTTGACATCGACATTATAATTGGACGGAATCTAAACGCGGGCAAAACAGTCCAGTTATTCCAGTTATAGGTGATGAGGCAAAACCCTATGTTAATAAGCGAGAGAAGTTTACAAAGAAAGCATAGATATTAGATGTGCGAGAATATATTTTTACTGGACAATTACTATTTAGCTATAAAAACCTAATCAGACGATTTAATGTGCCTTTTCAAACAAAGAACTCGTCAAGACCTTTTGTCAGCAACGTCACCCTTCCAACCACCACGACCACGTACATAGATGCTTAACTCAATCAAACACTCCTGACTATCGAAATCGTCGAGCTATAAGAAAGTTATTTTTGTACTTGAAATTTGCTATCACTTGGTTTGATGAAGGAAGATATCACGAAGAAACCTTAGAGTTTTCCATAACATTCTCAAATGTGTGTGACGTTTAACAACACACAATTTCTTAGCAGCCTGGACTATGGCGTAATCTCTTCGGGTTCTGGAAAATGAATCAAGCCTAGTGAGTGGTAATTTGAGTCGGGATTGTAAAGATGAATATGTAGATTCCATAGCTTAGTTGGTTGTGTCCCTTTCTGATGAGCGAAAGGTCACCAGTTTAATTTTTAAGCAGCACCGAATATTTATATGTCAGGTATGCATTTCCCAGTGCCTTGAGTGTTCATGTTTCAATTGCGTATGACACTGGGAGTCCTACTCGTAGAGTAGACATGTAAGTGTGTGAAGATTTATTCATTTATATTATAATGTGCATTTAACTCTTCTATATCAGATCGATCGATATTGATGGATTTATTTTGGTAATTAATATGTAAATATTATTATATCAGTTAAAATTTAAATTGGGGTGATTAGGTTTATTTTACTTTTATAAGTTAATGCTTGGATTAAAAACGGTAATACAATAATAATAGAGATCTAACGAGAAGCAACTGGGTCAGTAGCATGTCTTTTGGACAAGTTTTGTGTCTGTTGGGCATATGGTGTACTGGTGTTTATTTGGAAGGAATTCGAAGAGCTTATATGAATTTGATTTAAAATGTTTTAAGGCTAAGTAGCTTTTGGGAAGTCAGTAGTTATTTTCATCTTAGAGTTAAAATCTATAGGGATGGAGTTAGATTGCCCTTGTTGGAAGCTGCTGGGCTCTTTAACAACGGGCTTAATTCTAACGGAACTCTTGCAGGGTTCAACCCCTACCTAGCTAGTTAACACCCTCCGCTACTTCTTTGTTGGCTTTTTTATTGGCCATCAAACTGTCAGTGTAACGGATCTGTAGTCTAATAGATGCCCGTGAGTAGTCAACATTTATATTAGTTTGACGGTTTTGTACATAAAAACTTTTGGCGTAGTTAGGAATTAGATGAATTTAGGAAAAAAAAAATTAAATAAACAATTTAGAGCTTCCACATAATATTTTAAGAAACCAGCACCGATTGCTATCATATTGTTGCTGACGTTTACCATAATGCATTACATTTTTTTTCACTAGGCGATTTAAGTTCATAATTATATCATATGATAAGGCTGCTACCTACAATTGACATTCAAAAATCAGCTAGAAGTTGAAAAATAGCATGTTTTTTTATTTAACCAAAACATGTAGGAGGTAATATTATTTATTAAACATATTAACTTGTAAAATAGGAACTTAAGCAGGTATTTAAATTATTTAACAATTTGAGCTCTATTTTACCACGAGGAAGTTATTTTTCTAACAATGAGATCTAAATAACTGTGAACTTTAATAAATATTACACAGAAATCATTTGCGTACGCATATACAAATTTAATACATTGTTTAACATGAGAATTATTTCTTGCAGTTAAAGAACGTATTCTCTTTGAACGTCTCTCGAAGTAGAAGACAAGGCGTGAAATCGTGTGCGAACTTATAAATAAATTACGAGCAAACTCGATTGTTATTCAGCACATCTCAGGAAATATCGTTTGAAGTATGGTACGCAAATAAACAAATACCTGCTTACTCGCGAAGAAATTCGGAAGCTATCTTCGCGTGAACTAAAATTTATTTAAATATATTATGGTCGCTTCCATTTAAGATGCAAATTTCAAATAAAAAAATCACATATTATTTTACATTTTAAGAAATCATATCAAAGAAAAACCTGTAGGAACTGTTGCCAGTCTTGTGATTGTTATTTTTATAGGCGGGATGATATTATATGTATTATGAGTAAAATTAACGATAACAGCGTTTTTCATTAACATGTACTACAAATATCGGGCACCAACGGTTTGTCTTGTGGGAGAGGTCCAACCGTAGTACGCACTTGTTAGTTGTATTGTAAGATATAATTTCTTTTACATAAAAAAGTTAATGCTTGACAACAATCCCACCTGATGGTAAGTGGTGATGGAGTCTAAGGTGTTGAACGCACTAACTTATAATAGCCTATTCACTCTCCTTTTTAAGACTCCCATAATCTTACCATGAAAAAAGTTCTATGTTCGTGGTAAGTGTAATTTTATTATAATTCATCTGTACCTTTCGATTATTTATTATGATTACACTAGCAATTAAAATCATGACTAATCAATCTCATTATAATTCTCATCTCGCAGTATAAATGGTCTACTAAGTTGGTTGTCTACAGACTTGTAGACTTGACTCCTTTTCGTTATGGAGTATTATGCATTATGGAGTATTCCGAAACCCCGGGCCAGCAAAAGTCCGAAAGAGTGGCCGTGGTAGAACCTATGACTCTCACACTTCGGGCAGTGTCCGATTGGGGCAATCTTGTGAGATTCAACGCAACCAAAACACAGACATGTCTGTTCAGCGCCAAAAGAAGCCCTTTCATCTTGGCTCCTACTTTTCAGAATGTATCCTTCGAATGCGCTGACCGTCTTCATTTGTTGGGAGTTGAATTTTCGTCGAACCTCAACTTGGTCGGTTCATCGAGTGTAAGGCTAAAGCGGCTGGTGCTGCCAAATGTCATCTATCTGCGTTGGACTCGATGGAGAGGCGTGCAAAGAGGCTCATGATGACCCAGATCTGGTTGAAACAAATCTTCAAAGCCTTGAGCATAGGCACAGGGTTTCCAGACTCTTGGTCTTCTATAGAGTACATTTTGGAGAGTGTGCGCAGGAATTATTCGAATGAATTCCCCCATCACTGTTCCTCCATCGCACAACTCCACGTACGGTAGGTATCCACCCTTTCATTGTGAACTGCAAAGGATTGGAATAACCTGCCCCCGTCGGTGTTTCCGGTTACGTACGATGTAGGAGTCTTCAAGAGGAGAGTGAATAGGCTATTATAAGTTAGTGCATTCAACATCTTAGACTTCATCAGAACTTACCATCAGGTGGGATTGTTGTCAAGCATTAACTTGTTTTATGTAAAAGAAGAAACTTAGGTACACAAGTATTTTACGAAATTTTTCTTCAGTTAATAACGTATTCAGGTATGTAACCACTGTAGATTATTCTTGTCAAACAAATAGAGAAATGATAAAAACGCAGGTAATAAATGTAATACTATCAATCCTTATTAACATTCTGTGCCACAAAATAATATGAATGAAACGAATATTGTGTGACTACGTACGTGTAACAAGTTCAGCAGATTTATTCGAAAGTAATATTCGGTGAGCATCTGGCGCTGCGGTGTGAAAGATTCAGCTGATCAATATTCGGGAAGTCGCGGCGAAGAACTGTGAAATATGTCAGTCTCTTACTCACTCCGACTGAGAGTTATTTGTATGAAACGAATTGCAGTTGCAGGATCGTGTTGCTGCTACAGATGTTGTCTTTGTTTACGACTAACTACGTTGTCATTGTATATATTGTAGTCGGAAACTTTGAATTTGGAAAGCAAGCTAAAGTTAAGACGGAGGCGTGGACAGTTGTGAAAGCTATTTCCGATTATTTTGGATGTATAACTATTTCAAAAACTAAGTAGCTCATGTTGCTGCTGCAGATGTTAATTTTCGTTGAGACTACTGTAACGACTTTGAATTGTGAAAGCAAATTATACGTAGTTAAAACATAATCAATGTGCATTGGTCGTAATTACAAGTATGTTACGAAAGACAAAAGTGTTTCAGTACTGTTTGTTGTTATTGTCGCTTTGTAACAAATAATTTTGGTTGCAGGATCGTATTGTTGTTACAAACAGTGACTACTAATTTCAGTAACCACACCAAGCCATGGACAAACGAGTAGGTATTTGACCTAAATTGAATTATTGCAATTTCAAATTGCGTACCATCGCAGTATTTCTTGTGAGTTCTGAAATAGATCGCCTTATTTAAATAACTTACGTCTAAATATCCAATATTAGTGTAAATATTGTCTCATATTGGCTTTTCAAAATATCTCATGGATACGGTAGTTACGTGACTTTAGCCATACAATTTCATATATCACCACGAAACAAAAGCATAATTGGTGCCAGGACCGTGTTTCGTAAGCTGTGTGAATGAAATTTCATGAATAGTTTAAATTTTTCCATGCGGGTTAACATTGTGCATAACTATTATCGCTGTATTGAATACTGGACAAATGTTACATTTTATGTTAAAGTAAAAGACTTATCAAAATTAACACGAATCATACTGAAAAGATCTAGTTTGGGATAATCGTAAATATATACATACATGCGTTGTTTTATATATTGATATAATAAATATTGATAAATTGAAAGAATAATTGCCAAAAAATGGTTATTAACGATTTGTTAGTACTGGCGCGAACGCAATGCGTTCCCTAAGTTCATGTTGGCGTACATGGATGGTTTTCATACTGTAATGTGTGACAAAACGACCACCATATTTCAGTGCTTTAAGAGACAGTAGTAATGATAACTTTTGCAGTAACAAAGTTACTTAATTGCACATTACAATTAAATAAGTTTGTAACTAACTATTAAAAATATTATGGACAACTCTCTAAAATAGAGTTTATTATTATAAATACATTTAATAGAGTTATTCTTGTCTGTTTTTGGCAATATCATGTCTAATATATAACCATTTCTCTTCTCCACAGAACATATTAAATTACGAATTATATCTGGAACAGCTGATTGATTGATTGTTCTGTGCATTCGTGCATACCATTCATAACCGGCAAAGGCTTACGGATCTTGTTCCAATAGCGTATTACGATTAAATCTATGAATATCTACAAAGAGTATTCTATGGAATTAGGGATATAATAATCAAGTACATGTGTAACATTGTGTACTAATCATTTATACAATAAACCGTATTATAAACACTGTATATTATGTACCTACATGTCAAGCACGTAACATGTCAGACTGGTCCATATAAATAGGGAAAATAATTGTAATGGACGTAAAGTGTAAAATATATTAGCGAGAGATTGAGACTTGAGCGCTTATGTTCCAAACGTCAAAGGTAAATAAAGAAGAAGATTAACGCTCGAATATTACGCCAATTTATTTATTTCTTTTGAACCATACAAGAAATAATGGTACAAAGGCGGACTTAATGCTATAAGCATTCTCTGCCAGTCCACCTTCAGGCAAAATTGAGAAGCGACGAAGGCGGTACATAAGATTAAAATAAAATAAGGATAGATACAATATACCATATATAAATACTATTTATATATAACCAACATATATACATATAGATATAATAATATAGTATAAATATATACATATATACATACATATAAATATTAAGTATAGCTAAAATATATACAAAACAAATGGTAAATATATACAAAAACAAATGGTATACACATATAGCTATAAAAATACATAGAGAATGCAGTGATGGCAAATTTAGCTGTTTTGAAGGAGATCGCGAAGTTTTCTCTTGAAGTTCAGTCTAGTGGCTGGTTTTTTTAGATTGTCGGGAAGAGCATTCCAAAGTTGAACGGCTTGAACGGCAAATGAATTGGAAAGGAAACCTGAACGGTGAAGCGGTACAGAGAGCAACAATGTCTCAGAAGAACGAAGTTGCCGTTCATGATCGGTGTGCAAGAACTGAAACAATTGTTTCAGGTACTGAGGAGTATGGTTTTCGTATAGAATAGAGTGGAGGGTGGAGAGTATTCTTAAATGTCTTCGTTTCCGAATAGGAAGCCATTTCAACTGCGACCGATAAGGAGAAACATGGTCGAATTTGCGAAGACAAAAAATGAAACGGACACAGTTGTTAATAACACGATCCAGTTTATTAAGCAAATCCTCATTAAGGTCAATGGTACACACATCCCCATAATCAATTATGGGAAAAATTAAAGCTTGCACCAGAGTCATTTTTATAACAAAGAGATACAGAGTTCACGCTGATAACTTTAAGGCTTCTTACATATTACACACATTTTGTTACACCGAGCCGACTCAACGACTGAAGACCATTTTATCCTTCGTTGATTTAGTTAGTTTCATGAGGCTTATAGGCTTTTTGACTGAGTAATAGAATAACTGATTCATGTAATAATACGCGAATGACTACTCACTGACCTACTAAAGGTATACATAACACAATTTAAAATAACGGGACCGGTTCGTGATTCATTTGTACAATTGACTATTGAAGGACTCGTACGTTATAAAGAATTGCTGTTGAGTCTAATGTCTATGACTAAAATAAGAAATATGTGCTGAACTTAATGGTCTATATAAATAATTTTATTACACATGTTAGAGGTAGGTGATAAAGGTCTCGGTCAAAGTAATGGTAGGGCTAAATTTAACTATTCTTTATTTAAAAAATAAAAAAACGAACATATTGGTCGTCATTATAAGGGTCGTTTTGTGTGAAAAATTTGCAAAATTTTATCGAAGAACATGTTAAATAATCGCTAAAGTACAGTACTACATCTAAATATTGCCATCGCCGATTTATCGTGCATCACATCATTTATCGTGCATACACAGGTAGCAGATGGACTAACCAGCTATCGATTCGCAACAGAAACTAATTTTGAAAAGGTCTCTATATTATTATATCAGTAATACGACTTCGCTTCTCTTCAAAACAACGCCTTACATTTAGAAGTGTTTTACAAATGGATATTTCTATTTCTGTGAATTAGAAACAATTAAATTAGTAGACAGCAAAAATGTTTACTAGCCTTTTAATAGCATGTCCATATTAATTTTTTATTTATAATTAGGCGGGAACACATCAACAAGACAATTAAAAAAAAAAGCTATTTACTCTCAAAGTGTAATTATATTAAAATAACCAAAAAATGTGGTATGTACGTATTCGACCAGGTTACAATTTTATTGTTAGTATATAGATTTAAATCACATGTTGATTTAGATATAATATTGAATTTTGAATAGATAAAATATTATGTATGTAAGCAAGGACATTAGTTGTAAACAATTGAAAATAAAATATTTATTCCTTCTTCTATTTATCATTCAACTACACTTCAATATGCTACGTTTCAAATAGTAAAGGATTTTTCAGATAGGTGCTGTGGTTTCGGAGATTACCGTCCGCATACACACAAATACACAAAATCGTACTGTCTATACGTCTATATGTCTATAATATAGATTTTGGATTTTCACATGGTACGCTGACTCAAGAGATAATCTTACCTCAGGTCCTACTTACGTGTAATATTCCAAATGAATAAAGAAATATTGGAATTGAATAAATAGTAGTTAACAGACAAATTGAAAAGTAATATTAAAAAAAACAACAAATTTGTGCTTCGAATAGTTCATTGCAAGTCCAAGTTAATTATGTTTTCGCGACCGACAAGTATTATTTAAACACAATTAAAAATTCTGAATCAACTGAATTTCAATTAAAATGTTAAATTTTACGGTTTTATAATAAATAATGTTGCTCTATAGTAATCATTCATAATAATTCGTTTTAGTAATTTATTGTTCCCGCGAGTACCTAACACCTGAAGACAAGAGAAGGCTAAATATTTTAAAGAAAAAATAAATGAAGAGTAAGCGATTTGTATGGCGTTAGTAGAGCTAACCTAGAAAATTGAACGGCGGTTTCTCATTGGTAGTTCGAATCCTGGACGCATCTTTGATGTTTGTAGGGTGCGTATTAATAAAATAAATATAAAATAATTGTGTCTTGCGTCAGTGAAGATAAAACTTCGTAAGACAAACGTATGTGTAGTCTGCTAATCTGCGCTTAACGAACGTATATTTTTTCTATAATCTTTAGCTTCTGAAATTTTGAGCTTAAAAATGAGAAAGTTATGAGTTCTAGTGGCAATAACGAGGTAGAGCAGGATCCGAAATTTCAATTTTCCTTTGAAGACTTCTAGGACAACGTATACTTTCAAAGATTTTATTTATAATGTTACTTTGTCATTACATATATTTTTACTAGCAGACTACCCTCGACTCGCTTCAGAAAAACTACCTTACGCTTAGAAATAACATTTGCATCGTTTTAAGACCGGGTTTTTTCTCGTTCTATGAATTACAAATTACAATATTAATTTATAACTTTTTTATTTATGGCCGGACTGCAATGTAATAAACTGTAAGTATTAAGTGGTTTTTACTGCAATAATTTAGTGATAACCAGAACGAAATCGATTCAGTCGTTTCTAAGATTAGAGTGAACAAAGGAAAAGACAAACAGACGTACAGACAAAAATTCTAACAACTATTGTTTTGTGTTCTATTAGGTAATAAAGGCCCCTAATGATAGTTTTTCACATATATCCTTCATGCACAGAAAGCGATCAGTTAGAATTTAATTATATGTATAGATTTTGCAAGGAAATTTATTATAACTAAAACAGAATTGATACACTCTACAAAGATATTACGTTAGGTTGTAATATGAAAATTTATAGCACTGTATGGCGTAGGAATATGAAGTTAACTCAGAAAAATATGTGGCACATTCACTAATAACGGAAGACATTTTTCTTTAAGAACGATTCCAGATTTTATATCTAAGAAAAAGAAAATGTTATGTTTTTTTACAGGGGCATCTTTCTTTTTTGATCTAAATCTTGTCAGTCAATATTCATAATTATTTCGATACTTCTTAATATTGTAAATATATTAGTTAATATATTTCGTTTAAAACAGTAATAGCAAAAATAATCTTAATACTGTTGGCTACCTATAAAATCATTGACAGATATTGACACACCTATTTATTAAAATACCTTGAATATATATAATACCAAATAAAGTTATCAATCTAAATCATATACTAAAGAGAAATATTAAGTCGTTATCATGTAAGAAGAGATCATTATTCATCCTTCATCATTATTACGAAACGTACTTAAATTTAATACAAACTGGTAATTAAAGCCACACCCCGCACCTATTTATGCAACGAAGTAGCCTATCAATATAAACTATATAAATCAGTACGCATAACGGCGTGTACTGTGTAAAATAGCAATACACACATCAAGATATGTCCATGTGTGTATCGCTATTTTGCTTAGAGGGAAATCCTCATTTCTACGCTGGCAGCAACATATCAAAATACAAAGTTGAAAAGCACAAAGGAAATTGGTTCGAGATATATTTCGCAGGTGCGTTTTAGAACCAAACTTATTGTACGTATAACTGCAATTTGATTTAGCTTATTACGATAAGCTTGTTTGTTTCTTATTAATTCTGTATTATAATTTATTTTCGGGCGAAAATAAAGTGTTGGAACTGTAGTAGGTAACAGGAAGAGTCTCTGTATGTTTAAGATGAAATCTGTAATACCCGTAGCAGATCTTGCAGGTCAACAAATACTTAATTGACGCCCTTGCGTTGAAAGACCCTAGATTACTTTGAATTTCTATTTTCAATGTCTTCTTAAACTCGAAATGATTCTGAGCGTACTCTCGTACTGGGGCAAAGGTTTTGAAGTTATTCAACATACATTTCACTGATGATTTGTAAAAGGAGACTGAGTCATTTCAATAAAGAAAGTTCTTGGTTAGTTGATTCTCATAACAATTTTACCACAATGTATGAGTATATTTGTTTTAAACTGGTTGATATAGAGTCTAGTTACGTCCAAAAGAGAGATTAATTAGATACTCTTGTCTTGTACTTATTGGTTAACAAGGTACACCATGTGCTAAGTTTGACTTACATTTAAGAGTGGAAGGCAACGCGTCGGCTGACTTCATGTTTTCCATTATTCTATTATCAACCAATGTAGCCACTTTCCAATCGGGAAGTCTGCTCATTTATCATTTATTGACATAAAAAGGTGTTGGAATATCATATTTATGTAAAATGAATTGTGTCAAAAATACAAACGAAGAAATTAATACAAACTACAAAATTTGTTTTAGATGAAAAATGATAGAAGCGTTGGAATTTCATAGTCAGTATATGGTAGGTATTATCTCACTCGATACACAATTACATTATGATAATAGAGTGAGCCGGTAACGTGAATCACGGGGCTCTTCGAGGCTAGGCTTTTGTATTCAGTTTGGCGAATAATGATAACCTTAATGTAAGCGCCGTCACGGCTGGTGGTCCGAAGAAGGATCGCCTTTGTCGTAGTCCCTTCCGCGCGCTTCATGCTTTTCTCTTTATACCGTTTCTCACTTGAGTAATTCGAGGACAATAAACATCTTATTTGATAGACGATGGAGAAACATCGAATGGTTGAACCACAAACGTATTTCTTTAGGTCGAACTCACCATATTAAGCTTAAGGTTCTTTTTAAGATTGTTGGATGAACACAAGGAGTATATTGTTCTGCGGACTTGAAAGTATATATACTTAGTATGAGTAAATATAGGATTATTTGTTCAAGCATTATTTTTATTGTGTACGCATATCGAAGGATACGCCGTTAATAAATGTACGTTAGCTTTTTTCAATGTTCCTCGTAGCATATAAATATATTATATTAGTTTAAATGAAGACTATTGAAGGAACATTGACCCTGCCTGAGGAATACAAATTATGGACAATTTAATATTCTAATATTTTTTTGGGGTGTAAGGCACTCTTTTTATCGTCCAGTACAAGCCAAATTTACCGACTCGTGGTGTATCCTACTGAATAACCGAGGTGAATATCGCGAACGATTCTTGAGGTCGGCTTTGTACCATCGGGTTTAACCCCAACGGTACTCTTTCGTGGTAGTATCGTTCTTTGCCTTCTTGGCGAGCTACCCACCGGTTTTAGAATTAACCGTTAAATACGTTTCGTTAGTATGAGAACCTTTGATGATGTTGGCGTGTTCGATTGGTGGTGATCACTTACCATCAGATAGTCCATCTGCTTATATGTCGGCTATTAATTTCTATCATGTTTATTACGGAAGGTAATAGAATGTTCGGTCTTTCATTGTTTTGTTTATGTTATCAAAATAAGTGAAAATTAGAACGTGACGTTGGCACGGAGAGAGCAATGAATTAAGTTAGCTTTGTATAGGATTAAACTCTATTAGTATCATTGCGCAATTGAGAAGGTTTAGAGGACATATCTCTATGATGCTTCAGTGTGGAATGGTGGAAGGGTCAGTAAAAACCCGGCTTATTCAAGGAGAGGAGAGGCTTGGAAAAGCTGTTATGACGTAAATGGAACCCATGATTAAATTGCTCTCTGAAGTATGAAAATAGTCTAGAAATTATTTCATCAACGATTTGCTTTCGAGATCGCTTTATTCGGTGGCTCACTTACGATTTTCACAAGCGAGACTCATAAATATTACTCGGCCGAGATTCTCTTAACTGTGTTGTAATATGGTAATTATTTAATTAGTATCCTTTTCATATTATTGCTTGTGTCTCTAATGGATCACACTTTACATTACATTCAAAGCGATTAATTAAAATATGTAATAACCATCGTTTCTTTTACAGCTCATCAGTAAATTATTTACATTGTTTGGTCGGACAGCTTGTTAACGATATACTTGTCACGTTAGTTGGTAATGTGCCTTTTTTTGTAGTGGTAACTTTCAGTCTTATGTTAAAGCTACTTAAGGCCGCTAGACCGTACACCTTTTTTGTGTGTCACATCGATTCGTTACAATTTCATCTAAAAGTCACAGACGAGCGAACCGGTCACCACACAAACCATATCGTGAATTTGCAAAACGCTCAAAAGCCATCTCTCTCGTTCTCGAGGGAGTCCTGTGCAGACTTGCATGTTCGTTTTAGCTTCGTAATTTCTGCAAAGGAAATATTTTACATTTCTATATCGTAAGATAGCTAGATAAATGTGATCAGATTGCGTTTAGCAGACAGAGTTTTGTGACGGCTAGTTTAGAACTAGAGTAATAAAATACATTTACTTTGATTTAACAGTTCTAAAACATATGTCGAGTTTCTGTAAACTAAAAATAATGGTTGATGTATGTATTTTCTTTCCGGTTTCATTGTGGTTGTCTAAATTATTTTAAATCCATTTATTGTCCCAGAAATATAGTTAAAGTTATCATTAGACGGCGATTGACCAGCAAAATTCCTAATGGTAATAACCTATTTGATTTGTACGACTAATATACGAAGGGATTTTATGACTGTCACATTTATTGACCGACTCACTGTTTTTCTACCAAGCTCGACTTCAAAAGTAATGGAGTAATTAGCTTTAATGCTACCAGTTAAAAAAAATTAATGTTACTTTTCCATAGTCCCTGACAACTATTACATTTAGAAAAATGTATTAAATATAATCTATAAAACTGAAGACATAACAAATAAAGACTTTTGTATATCAATAACGGATAAGCAGCAATAAACTTGTAATATCATTATAATAGTTTCGTTAATAAGTAGGTATATGGGGTGTAAGCTGTTCTGTGTTGTATCATAACCAACAATTCTTGATCGTGGTGCAATTTGGTGATAAGTGAACGGGGCTACGATGCCAAGTATCTCGCACTAGCGGTCGCAGTCCTATGCGAACGGTGCTCGGTACGTGTTGGTTTTTACTAGTCTGACTAGGAACCACTCTCCTAGAATCAATAGTTCCTTTTTTGTTTCGCTTTCAATGTCGGAGAGTTACAACAAGTGAGTCCCCCTTTTCCATCTTGCCCGGTAGCGGATCGCTGATTCCTTTGGTGTTATGGAAATTAATAAGAGGTGGGTATTTAGCATCAGGTAGCTCATCCGCTCGTCTGTTAACATTTAAATTAAGTAATAATATTAAAGATTATTATTATTATCATTTGATATTAATATTAAAGATTATAAGACCATTACAATGTTACGGACGTAATTTTCCTTTAATTTAATCGGATTATCGGAAGTACAGTAAAACGTGTAACATATCTCTCACCACATTTATATTCTGAGACAACATAAAATGTGGCACAGTGCCAAATTAATATATATTCTGGATCTATATAAACATATAATACAATTTTAACTAATGAAAAAAACTATTATTAACTTAACAGAACCCAAAACAATAGTTGTTAGAATATTTGTTTATTTGTCTGTGTGTTTGTGCATGCTAATCTCAGAAACGGCTTAACCGATTTCATTATGGTTTCCAATAATGTACTGCAACAAGCATCACATAATATTTAAAGTTTATTTCATATATATCTGTCAGTAAATAAAACAGTAATGAATTAATATGTGTATTTCTAATTCATTACGGAAAACCCAGTCCTAAAACAATGCAGGTGCTATTTCTAAGCGTAAAGTATAGTTTTTCTGAAGGGAAGTCAGGGCGGATTGCTAGTTTTTTGTATTTCCGATCAGCTTATATAATTTGAATCGTTTGCTATTTAATTTGGACAATATATAAATATACCTTGAAACGTACACACTCAAACATTTCGCAATGTCATCTAAAATTTAAATATAAAAACTCAAGACCTAAAAGCCAAACACTATTTGAGTATCAATATCGCACTCTCCGCGAAGTAAGCAAAAAGTAAAAGTAAAAGTAAAAGTAAAGTAAAGTAAGTAAGTATCGAAGCAAGCGCCTGCATTTTGTATTCAGTTTGGCAGACTACGATAACTTTAATCCGGGTAAAGTGTCACCTTGAGTGGCTTACAGTGAAAGAACTTTTGTCTGGAGAAGGGTGCTATAGCCTTATTTTTTTCGTCAGGTTTTCCTCTATTGTTATGGGATAAGTAAGATCATACCATTCTTATCAACTCGTTCTATTGGATGCAAGTTAATAATGTAGGGCGATATTTAACTTTTGAACACAAAATTCATAAAAAAAAAAATTGTAATCGTAAATTATGTTTAAGACACTTCACCCAAAATTAGAAGTAAAAGTGAAAAGTTAATACCGTTTTTTTCCCGTTGGTATAAAGGTATGTGGGAAGCACTATGCATTTAAGTTTTAAATTATTTTTGTGCCGCATCACTATTTCCACATATGCCCACATATGAACACTTGCATACATGGCGTAGCTCGTGCCCGATTTATAAATAAAATGTAAACACAGTTCCGCAAAAGGATTTCATCTGGACCTACAAATGAGAACATCATAAATATAGGCAACAAAATTCGTTGAACAAACTTAATTTATCCTATGCTTATAATATAATATGTAATATATATTCAAAGAAAGAAAGGTCATTAAAATAAAATACCATTCGGACAAAATCACAATTTTCAACAATGAATATTTTTAATAAAATAAATACACAATTCGTTTTATTCAACATCAAGTTCAGATAATGTATAATTGGGCAGAGTTTTCACGGTCCATGTAATGTTAATACCAAGGCGTCTAATCACAAATTGACCGATATCCGTGATCACAACGCTCCGCAGGGAGCGTGCGGATCGTTCGGGGCATATTGGCCCCTTCCGAGGATTCTCATCGCGGCACGTAAAAACGTGCCGGTTCTTGGGAGTGTGATCCCTTGGGTATATCAACTTGGATGAATGGTAAGTCCGAGCGGACGGCCATTTGACCGGGGAGTCATGTTCGGTGTTTGCCTCTTACTCGTCGCCCGGGCGATCAAAGCTCTACCAGGTTGATCCCGCTGGTGACAAGCCCAACAGGGGCCAATCAATGATCGGGCGGAGACTATGAAATCTCGGGTTCTGTGGCGGGCACCACTCGCGCAACTAAGTCGCGCGGAATTGTCCTGCAGGTAGGTGGACTAGCGTGCTAGGGTGCCAATTCCCGGAGATGCAGGAATCGCGACCCGTCGACACGTTCGAACATTTTGCGGGCCAGGCTGCTAATGAAATCATTCAGGCTTTCGACTCGAAGGTGCCTCTGGATGACGGAGTTCCTCCCGCATCACGAATTGTGCATTCGCCAGTCGGCGTAGCGCGATGGACTACACTGCTGCGGCAGTTCGCTAGCGGGCGCATATCAGACTGGCGCCGCGTACGTGAGGCGGGGTCACGCGTGGGTCTTGTACACCCTGATCTGCACTCTCAATGGAAGACTCGAGGAGAGCACTAGTCTTAGGGCTGCCATCGCTTCTCTGGCACTTGTGATGGCCGACATCCACAACTGCTAGTTCTTATATAGGGTGGTACCGCCATTTTGAAAAACATTCTTCTTATTTCTATGAATGTATATAACGGCACCAAATCTGTACATAAAATATTTTTTATCATTTTTTATGTACTTGTTTTAACATCATCATTAATAGCTTTCATTGACAATCATAGCATAGAACAAGATTATTACAAACTTCATCGGATAGTAATGTTTCATAATGTATGATATATACATACATACATACATACATACATACATACATACATACATAATAGTTAATACAAGCTTAATCTGATTGATCTAATTGATGTTTATAATTAGGTTTTAATTTCAATGTGTATTTTAATTGGAGTTCCAGAGGTCCGTTGGCAACAAAAGAGTGACAATAAACACTGTTTTAGGGCCACTAAGGTCTGTAACAATCTATTTTCTCTAAAACTAGAGGAAGGAAGAAACTGAAATTCTAAATCTGGAGAGTAAAATATATTTACACGTGCAACAAGACATAAAATTAGAGGAATGCAATAAAGCATAAATATAAATGTATTTTATTTTCATTTACTCTTGTTTTTAAAAAAGAGTGACGTCAGCATTGGTGACGTCACAATTTTCAAATAGTTCCTCCATTCTAATAAAACTTTATTGATTCACCGTTAGGCAACTGTTTACTTTAATGACTAATTTCAGAGACCCGTATCATTCGAGAACTCAAGCGATAATGTCCATCGGGGTGTTGGTTACCCGTATTATTAGGTACATATAGAAATGTTCCAATCGAATTAAGAATAGAAAAAAACAAATGAGTAAGTATTGGTAATAAACAACGGTTTTGTGAATCTATTAGTTTACATGGGGATAACTATTTTTCCTAGGGCATTTTATATCAGGTCTTTAGATTAACTATATCTTCGCACAGATATACGTTAAACAATTTAAAAATAATTTACTATGTAAAGAAAAAAAGAAATTTGCTGGATTTATTGAATATTGTTTTCATTAAATTATTGTACAAAATCTAATCAATCCTGTTATAATGTGGAGCGCATTTTTAGAATAACTACGTTGTTTTGCCGTATCGATATAGATTTCTAATAGCGAGCTTTTCGACGGCTTGCTACGAACCTAAGCTGAGACGGTCCCGAACATCGACTGAACTTGATGGATTGTGATCGAAGGCCTCGTTGATCATATTGCACGTTGGTCATTTAGTCTTGCGATATATTTCTCGTCGTTTAAGTCCCTCGTAAATGGTTAGAAACGGTGCACTGCATCTTACTTTCGTTTCACGAGTTACTGCATCATCGCTACTCGTATTATAAAATAGTTAAATTGACTTACGATTCCTTAATGATCAATATACTCTAATGTTGCCATACATTAAATAGTTAAATTACTTTTTACTCAAACTGGGCAAGTAGTTAAGTTTTAATTGTGTCAATAAATATTAAGTTTATATGTGCTGTGGTCGTCTCAAAGGATTTTCAAAAAGTTATTTGTAATTAATGATTCTCAGTTTTATTTTTAAATCAACAAAATATTGTAAATATTTTATAAAGGATAGAAATAAAAATAAGTTCTCAACGTTTTACCTTCAAAACCTGTAAAATCTGTTTAATTAATTTATCAAATCAGTAGTAGGTATTGTTTAGGATTTACTGGAATCACTACGTAAAACGGACTTAGCTGAATGTAAATGTGTATCTTAAAAAAGAGCTAAAACTTATAACTTCTTGAAACCATACTTTAAGTGGTAACCATTTTAAAAGAGAACGTATTTTATTTTGTAATTTGTCACAAACTCTCTAAGCCGGAGATCAATGTACTTAGTAACAAATGAGCTCCAGTCTTTGCTTGTAGAGGTCAGGGCGTATATGCCCGGTTTTTAAACTTTTATTAAGCAGTAAGTAATCTGTGTCTTTGGCTTAACTGCAAACACGGTTAGATAATGAAGATCCCGTCCCTCGTGAGCCACCCATCACTTTTTGGAACGAAACGTTTTTGCTAAAGAGGGATTAGTGTACCCTCTTCGGGCTCGATTTTGCTGAGATGCTTTATCATTGGGGTTTAAAACTAACATGAGGTTAACTTGTAATCTTAGCTTTATTTGGTCGTTGCCGTTGCATCTTCATACATTCGGGATTGGCAATGAAATGATTCTGTAGACTTGTTCAGAATAAATTAATTAGTCGGCTTTCATTTATAATTGACTGGACATAGAATACATGGGTTATTGTTGTGTATTATGAGCATGGACTAAATCTGCTCAGTTGTCTTATCATTTCTAAAAAAAAATTAGTATTAGCCTTGCACATTGTTTCCTTTTGTTCATACATACATATGTCCTTTTATATTGTTTTTGTGTATGTGCATTAATATTAAATAAATAAATAAATCAATTATTTTCATGTAAACAGTCGACAAACGAACACCATGGGCCTGATGAGAGTGGTTAGCGCTGCCCATGGACATCTGTAATACCACAGGCGTCACAGACACAAAAAGTGGGAGTTGGGAATTGAGAGATAGGAGTTGAGTGGTCACTTGTATTGCAGTTTCCTTGACGATGTTTTTTTACAAAGCAAGTGATAATCTATAATAGGTACATAGTTCTGAAAAAATAGAAGTGCGAGCAGTACTTGACCTTGTGCTCCCTCTGCGAGTAATCGATATAAATTCACTAGAGTATAACTTTTATATTATTAGTTAGCCAACGAGCGGATCTAGAGGAAGTCGTCCTAAATGTTATCCAAGTTCCAAGTTTATTGACGTTTGTAAATATTATGATATAGTGGGAAGAAATAGTTTAAGTACAATCTAAGTAAACTTTATAAGAATATTGCCTTTTGCCTTTTTATAGGCACCAAGATGCTGAAAGTCTAATTATATCGAGCTCAAAATAAATTAAGTTCCGGCTAATATTGCTGGGCACGTCCTCATCAAATAGGCTTCTTCTCACCTAAAAAATATGGAATACTGTGAAAAACGTCGAGTCAATTTGCGAGCATTTGTCTGGTCGCCTTTATTTGCCGGCTGAACGGGCACGAGAGGCCCCTTGCCCAGCCACGGTAAATCAGCTTACATTTTTTCAAAGGTTTTCTGTGTTTGGCGGTTCTCGCTTCAGTGGAACATTTACAGCGTAAAAAACCATTTCATCTTCTCCAACTAACTCGCTAACATGATATATGACTGAGTCTAGTACCCTTAATGGGATGATTTATGCATTTACCGGATGAATATATTTTTTCATGATAAAGAAGTAGCAAATTGGCATATGGTCATTTTGAGTGAAAGTGCTACATTGCAATAGTCGGTAAGGGTAATCAATAATTTTATTGCGATTTAGTGACGACTTAGTTATATTAAATCTGTTTAATGTATGCTAAGAGAATTAATTATTGTTAAATAATTACTGATCGACGATCTTCATAATTAATATTGCCAAATCGTCATTATTGCTATCCTTATGATAGGTATTAATATAATAACTGAACACTACGATCAAATGGATGTGATAATCATAAATTATAAGGATTGAAATAGCGAATGAATTGTGAGCGAACCATAAACTAGATGTCACGACATTATTTGAGATGACTTCCAAGTCACCACACCATTCCGAACAAAGAACGTTTCGTAATTGATTAATCGTTAGGGTTACGTCCATCTGTTGAAAAATTGGAACCCTTATTGAATCACTCGCATATTTTTCTGTCCGTCTGTTACAGTCGATTTATTTTGAATCTGCTAGATGGAAAAAGGTGAAATTTCGTACACGTATGTGACGGAATGATAAAAGTGTACCTTAAAGATGCGAATTCTGATTTTTGAACGCTAACTTTGGTTAATCAATTACGAAGTAAAAGAACATTTTAAAGTCTCAAGTCCTTAAATTTCAACAGAAAACAAAATTATATTTATATATGCAACCCGACAAAAAATGAATGGTTTCGTAAGAAACCATAACCCGTTGTACTTTTAAGTATTAACATTGGTCGTATTATAAAAAGGAACAAAAACTAAATATTTAGGAAATTAAATGATATTGTTTAATACTGTATTAACGTAGTAATATTGGTACTTAACATCATTTATAATCTAAACAAAATATAACAGCAATAATGATTTTTGTACACAAATATTTCCGTTAAGTAAATGTAACAAAAACGCCACGTGTTTAGTGTTGTTTCAAGTAACTATCATTTTTGCCATTGGCCAAGAAATTTTTCGGAGGGTATAAAGTACGGAGCGAAATTAAGGACTCGACTGATTTTCACATTTATCAAAGTTTACATGTTAAAGTAAAGTTAAGTTTTTAAGTTTAGGTCTTAACTAAATATTAGCAATAATTTGAGTTAATTGTAATATACCGTTTTATTTATATATCAAACCTTTCTATTCCAATATTTCGATTAAGACTATTGCGATTTGATTTATACCATAAAACTTGCGCTCATAGTCCAATGGTTTATGTCAATTGCAGATGCGTGAAATTGCATGTCGATCAGCCGGCTTAACGACGGGCATCGAGTTGGATAGTTGACCGCCAATATCAAATTTATGAGCCCTTCTGTGGGTTGCATTTTTTCTTATGTTCTGTTTCTTATGTTGTCTCGTCGTTAAGTTATCCTTCTGGAGGCATGACAAGTTCCGATAATAATACAATAAATTATTTTATTGAGCGCGAAAATCGATATTGGCTGTCGACGTATTAATGCCACAAACACGGGATCCTGTTGGCTATTTACATAGTATGTATGTTGTACTGTATTGTATTGTATTGTATTATAGTACCTACTGTAGTAGAATTGATGTGTTGCGTCAACATTTTAATACTTTATTATTTATTAACCCTGTATTAATCATTTGAAGAATCACTTTATAAAGGTAATATCTACATTTATGTAATGTGTGTTATACACATTTACAGAGCAGTGTTACTGTTCCCTAGGCGTTAAATAAAATAAATCCATTCCTAATACACTGCCCATGGAGGCGCACTCCAAACTAATAATAAATTCGTAGCACGTCTCCTCCAGTCTATCGTAGTTTTCAATCCGGACTGAGAAACTGGAAGATTTGTCACGTACACTGAAACTTTTACAAAGGAACCGTATCATTTCGTCACCTTTTGTTGGGATCCCGCCGTTTCGTTATTCGATTTAAAATTTGAATGTCCTCTTGTTATGCCGATAATTTCCATATCTGTTTACTGAATTATTTTCGTGCCTATATAAATGATTGACTTGCAAAACTCATTCTGTAATATTTAAATGCTTGTATTGCCAACTTGCTAAAATCTAAAAAAATATGTTGTTATTTTCGATCCTGATTTTTATACAATCAAAATATGCACGTATTCGGTGGTAATAATATTAATATGATACTAATGCTATACATTATCACGGTTAAATAGCTGATTCAAAATGTTATATTGTAATATTTGAAGGTACAAATATAAAGAGCCGAATATCAATTATAGAAATACTAGAATACTATGATGTAAAATAATACATAATCCTGTTTTACCCCAATATCTACGTGATCGTTTTTCTTATAACCGTCTATCGGTTGCCCCTTGTAAACCCCACTTCAGGATTCTTCTTAACTACCCGATCCTTAAAACCTGTGTCTATTGCAACTCCTTAACTGTACAGGCTTTCAGATTCAGACTCTGGAACTCAATGCCACCAAAAAAAACCTTCAATGACATCTGTATTTACGTCCAAAAAAGCAGTCAGAGTTCTTTCCTTTTGTACATATATATAATTATTTACTTTGTACTATACTTGTACTTTGTACTTGTACTATAGATAATTATTTACTTATATTATTTATCTGCTTAGTGTGATATGTATATTTTATTGTATGATAATATATATTTATATACTGTATGTATGTCTAGGAATTCTTATTTTATTTATGTTTGTATATATACTCGAAGAGGTTTCTAAATGATGTAAGTAGTACCCTTATGGCGTAGCGATATATTTCAATTGTTCCTTTACTGTATTTACTGTATAGAAATTACAAATATGCAGTTCATATTGTGTTTATTGGCTGTAATTCCAAATTATAAATAAATAAATAAACGTTTACACACTCACACCCCCGCACTAGGATTCCCTGTGTTGCGGGTGGCATGGACATACACAAATATTACATCATAAATACCCATAACTCGAGAATAAACATTTATCTGTCACATAAATGTCTGCCTTGGCCAGGAATCGAATCCGGGATTCCTCGCTCGGCAGGCAGGGTCACTACTATCTGGTCTACGGGGTCGTCAAATATTATTATAGGTAAATTACCCGCAGATAATTAAAGCTACAATATAAAAATGCGTTGTTACTCCTGAGGCCGATTTAGGGTGAAATGTTTTTTAAGATTTCATAACAGGTTATTCAATTCGCAGGTACCGTAGAACGCCTTTTTATATTCCCTTTATTTCGCATCCAACCATCTGTCGAAGAATACAATGTGTTCCAAAAATATCCACCTAACAATAGGTATTAGAAATACCAAAATACACAATGAATACTCACTAAAACACTTGTTATCCATATCTATTCACGAAGTTAACAAAATATACAAAGAGCAGACACTTCATATCAAATCTACCTTCAAACATTTACAATATAAAAAGATTACGGACAATACCTTTAGCGCCTTTTGCGCATTTACATCTGAAAATTTATTTATACTCCCGCGGGAACTTGGCCCGAGACCGCCCGATACACAACGAGCGTTTGCATTATCATATCGTTATAGGCGGAACCGCCGTTATATTTGTTTGCTGACATTATTGTAGTGTTAGGTAGGTGGGATTTTATTGTATTTTATTATTTTGTTTTAATAAATAACTGTTAATGCTTATTAGCGGGGGACTTTTAAGGTTAGTTACTCTCCGAGAACAGTCATGCTACAAATTTAAAAATTCTAAGTGATATTTAAAGCTAAAACAATTTATATAAACTGGATATTGATAGATCAAATGTGAGTGTTACAATGCTTATTGAAAATAAATCACATTGAATTGAACCTCAATTGCATGGTAACTACAAAAATAATCTATTGGTAAAAAATTATCCCATATTTTATCAAAAAGTAAAAGTTTCCTACAGTAATATTATTAGTAGTTGTATTTAGTTATTCATTGATTTTAAAGCCGTATTATATTATGTATAAGGATCTGTTTGACATCATTTCTTACTATAAAATGCTTCATTACAATCCAGTTTGATTATAAACGGAAATGTGGTTTAAGGGTTCTTGTTGATATATTATGATGAAAATATCAATAAAAATACTGTTCATAAGTAAAAATTCTGTAACATAAAATATAAATATATAATATTTTATCTATCTATACATCTACTATACTATCTATACATATAATACAATTCTAACTGATCGCTTTCTGTACATGAACGATATGTGAAAAAAAAAATATAAGGGGCTTGTATTAACGCAATAGAACACACAACCCTAATTGTTAGAATTTTTGTCTGTTTGTCTGTGCGTTTGTTTGCGCTAACCTCAGAAACGACTTGACCGATTTCGTCCTGGTTTTCACTAATGTATTGCAGTAAGCATCACTTAATACTTAAAGTTTGTTTCATTGCAATCCGACCATAAATAAAAAAAGTGATAAATTAATATTGTAATTTGTAATTCATAGAACGAGAAAAACACAATCCTAAAACAATGCAGTGTTCTATTTCTAAGCATAGATTTTCCGAAGCTAAGCGAGGGCAGTTTGCTAGTATTATAATAATAACGTAAAAAAAATTACCTACAAAGTGCTTATAAAATTTTCTTGCTTATAACATTTTCATTAAGGTAAGTTTATTAAGCTGTTTTAAGTTAGTCTATTAGGCAAACTAGATTTGTTTTTCTAATTTACAAGTAAGTAGCCATTATCAGTGACAAAATCAGCGCCGGTGATGGCAATAGCCTTATCGCTTGCCAAAAACAAAATTAGTTCTGCTACCTCTATAGGTTCAGATACTCTTCCAAGCTCTGTTTTAACATCTTCGATGGCAATAGGAGCTTCAGCATTTTTCATTATATCTGTCTTTACCGGTCCAGGACTAACGGTATTTACTCTTACACCATGGGGAGCAAGTTCTTTTGCAGCGGTTCGGCTAAACTGATTCAAAGCAGCTTTAGAAATATAATAACAAGAAAATGTAGGCATAGATGGAACACTTTGCGCTGTAATACTTGAAATGTTGATAATATTCCCTTTCGTTTCAATCAAATGAGGAGCCGCTAAACTGGTAATGTAGATCTGGGCTCGTAAGTTGACTGACATTATTTCGTCATATGACTTCATGATATTACCATCCATAATGCTCCCAAATCTAATTAAGCCAGCGTTGTTAATCAATATATCTAGTTTCCCAAACATGCTCACAGTTTTATTCACCATTTCGGATGCATCGTCATCATTTGCTACATCACCTTTAATAACGAGTGGTTTCGATAAGCCTTTTTTGATAAAAAAATTTACCATATTAGACAGTTTTGCTTCATTTCTTCCTGCTATAGCTACCTTTGCACCGTTTTCGGCAAATAAAATCGCCGTAGCAGCTCCGATTCCTGAGCTAGCACCGGTGATCAGAACTACTTTATTCTCAAATGAACTCATCGTACTACTGAATGCGAACGTCAAGCAATGATAACTGATTTGGCCTTAATGGAATGGGAGACATTATGGGTGATTATATATTATATATATGTATATCACTGATTATATAAAACGTGTGTGTGCATATGAATGGTATATTATGTTAAGTAGTGTATTATTAAAGTGCCATTAAGTACAATGATGGGTTTAGTTTCCAGTAGCATAAACATCTATTATAAAGACGGCTTATTACAATAATAATATAGAGAATACACAATTCGCTGAAGACCATGTAAATGAATGCTACGGAAGTGTACATATTATTTTACATAATTGTTTGAGTCAATATTGCACGATACTTAATATTCTGGCAGTTACAAATAAAGCGTCGTATTGTGAAGACGTATTTATTATTTCTAAATAGTTTAACGAAGGTGAACTGTTGTAACCCTAGTAGTAGTATATTGGAAATTATATGGTCGACATAGACCTGGATTTGCATTCTTAGCAATAGCGGCCCTCTCCGACTTCGTTGAATTACACACTTATATATACATGGTAACTTTATATTTTTTCCTTTGATTAAACATCATTAGGCTTACTGATATTTTTCAATAAGATCGCTCGAAGCGTTCTTGAATTATAACGGGACACACAGATTACAGACAGATAGACAAAAATTTTCTAAATGGTCAAAATCAAATTGATTTCACTGAGTTATAAACCGAATATTTATCGTTAAATTTCTTAATCAAAAAGAAATATATAGAAAACAGACACTAAATATTTATATATAGTATAGATGAGCTTAAGGCCAATCATTTGTCGTAGTTGCAATTACATTTAAATATAGAATGTTAGATCATCTACCTACAATAACTTGTGTGACGGTATACGGTGCATATTACAAACATGAACACTGATCAACCCGTCTTAAAGCTTACATTTGTGTGTTTACAGCGAAAAAAAACATTTGTATTAGGTCTCGCAGAAATAAACACGAGCGCGTACAATAGAAACAAACCACGCAATCGCATTCGACTATACAGCTTGGCGATACACCGTATACACTTATGTATTGTGAAACGGAGCATGTATTTTCTTTTTACATTGCGTTCCATGATATTCACTCGACTACGGCACAGCCAATGGAGGATTGTAATTACAGCAGTTTACATTGTATTAACGATAGTATATAAGAAGCACGACGACTTGCTTTGTTGAAAAGTTCACGTTACAAATATTGAAATTTTATCCGTAATCGCTATTACATAAAGCTATTGCTAGATTACCTGATAATGAAAACGAAGTATAGCTGTACAGAAGATAATGTGTAGGTTTTATTTTACAAATCTAAATCAACTACGATAGAATTGTTATATACCTATTTCTTGCAGTGCTGGCAAATATTGGGCTAATACCATTCACCAATCCAAACGGTATCACAGTATTGAAACCACTTTTCAAACGCCGTGTTATAAAGAGGCTGATATCTTTTACGTATTTACCTTTGACAATTTATATTCCCTCGGGATCGAGGGCGAAGCCGAACGATACACAGGGGGCAATTAAATTATCATACCATTATAGGCGGAACTGCGTCAACATAATACGATAAGTTCTACTCTAGTGAAAATACATAGTTACTGCCGTTTTCTTCACTGTAAACATTTTTTAACATACAGATTTCAAACGTGAAAGGTCTTTTTTTCCATTGTTTATTAAAAATATGTTGCTTCAATAAATCAATCTATAAAAGAGGTGTTATATTATTAGGCATCAATAATTAAACAGATAAGTATTTAGTTGTTATACAACTAAAAATGCACCTGCACTGCGGATATAGCTAGAATAATCAATGATATATTTGGGTTACGTAAATCCGTAGTTAGAAACACAGATTACTTAGTAGATATCCATAATACCAAAGGCATCACTCACCCGTTGGTTATCCACAAAAAAACGAGGGGATTCCTCTTTTAACTGCTTCTAATACGCTGCAATCGAAACGCGTTAAAAACATTTCAGTAAATAAACGTTCACACACTCACACCCTCGGACTAGGATTCCCGGTGTTGCGGGTGGTATAGACTAACACAAATGTGACATCACACACACCCATGCCCTGAGGAGAAACATTGTGTCTGCCTTGGCTGGGAATCGAACCCAGGGTTTTTCGATTCGCTGGTAAGGTTACAACCAACTGGGCTACGGGTCGTCAATATAATAAAATATTTAATGCAGTTTTTGACATACTTATTTGTGATGACGGAAATTATTTTTATGCCTTTTCACCTCTAGGTGATGTACAAAAATATCTGGATAAGATATCTGGAAACAAAAATAAAAGCAAATTTGCGGTTCGTGAATAAGCGAGGTTAGTCTTCAGATTTGCTCGATTGATTATAACTGCTTTATACTTCAAACACAGATTGGTTGCAAAGAAGACATATCCTTTATGTTCCTTTATGTTTTAATGTGTCAGTAGAAATTATTGTAAAGAAAAATATTTTCTTTTTCGTAGTTGTGTTATGAAGTAACTATAAATAGTATGAAATAACTGAATACAGAAACCCACATAAATAATATATAATTAATTTTTTAAGCTAATTTAATCAATTCCAGTTTTGATACATGATTGATGCATTAAGAATACGTTATTTGCTTCAAAATTAGTATCGCGATCAAAATCAATTACATCTGAATAAATCAACGCCAAAATGGCCATTGAAGTCGAGTTTGTTTTATTGTATTCTATTTGGCCGTGATAACTCACAGGAGACTCACTCAAATCAATTGTCACGTCGGGCGAAATTAAATAAACTCGGCATTTTTAATGTCGACGCTTTCCCCCCGAAGTCATGTTTGTCACCCATTTCCATGCGTTCTTTGGCGTGTAATTGAACGAGACGATTGCTATCCCAAGAAAAAGAATTTAATAACAGCATAAAGTACAATACATCGTTGAAGCACGTCTTTGTATGTGACATTCCAAGAGGTGCATTTAAGATTCAATAGTTTTAATTTAAATAAAATTCCAATAAAACTGACGCTCATCTACGTATATGGGATGGATATCTTTGTATTTATCTTTACTAGCCATACCAAAATAAACTTAGTTTCGGTTCAAAGTAAGTGTGTTTTACTTAAAATTAAAAATGTATAACTAGCAACGATTACAGCAAAATTCATATAACATATAACTGATCTCCATTTACATTGAAATGGTTTCATACTGGCCAAGTGGAACGGCGTGATGGAGATGTCCTTAAACTTAAGATTCCTCAATTACGAGGAGAAACCCGTATTCTGCAATAGAACAGTAAGTGGAAAACTGAACTTATTGTACTGGGATGTCAACTGTTTCAAATGCATGATTGAAATAACTCACAGATTTATTGATTCTTCTCAATTAAGCAAAATTGAAACGGCGTTGCACATCACACATTTCCTCAAACGCCAAGTCTCTAAGTACAAGAAAATAATTGTGGCAGTGGTACCCCCGTCTGTATTGTATCCAGTAATAAGAAGGTAGTTTCTCTGTTCTGCAGTTAAATAACTATTGACTGTATTTCTTATTTCTTTACGCCTTTATTCATGAGCAATGGGGCTTAAGTGGCCCATAAATTTTATATTATTACTTTTTGGGTGCCATATATTCTGATGCAAAGTAACACTTAAAATTGTCTACGTTTGTCTTTATTTATTTAATATTTTTAAAGAATCTGTTATAGTCACACGATTGCTGTTTGATGTTCGGCGGTATTTAAAGTTAATTATAATACAATTACATTATATATGGAGCAGAGGGAGAAAAGTACTTTTACTTTTGTCATATTCAAACTTGAGCAGCGCCATCTGAAATTGATTTCTGATATAAATTACATTCTTGTTACTTAAGTGACCACGATATACATCAAATTGGTTGTTCAGGATCATACTTTGACAAACCTAAGCTGTTACAATACAATGAACTGCTTAAATTGCTAGGGTGTAGAAGGATATCAAAGACCTTTGCAAAATCAGTGATTATACTTCATAATTCCAATTCACATTTTTCCCACTCCTGGAATCACAATGGGGGGGGGGGCTAAGGCCATAGTGCACCACACTGTTGGCCAAGTGTGGGTTGGCAAACTTCACACAACTTTAAGAAAGTTATGGAGAACTTTTAGGCATGCAAGTCATTAATATATGATAGATGCTTGAATCAATGTATTAGTAAGTTCTATATTATTTTATACTGTTTTTAATTCAGGTTTATATATTGTGCACAACACTATGTCAGTCAATCTACTGTTTATTTATAACTAGCAAACTGCCCTCGTTTCGCTTCAGGAAACTACCTTACGCTTACGTTTGCTAATTTACATTTTAGGATTGGGTTTTTCTCGTTCTGTGAATTATAAATTCATATATTGATTAATAAATTTTTATTTGTGAACGGATTTAAATGAAATATTAAACTTTATATATTAAATGTCGCTTACTGTAATACATTACTGAAAACCGTATCGAAATCGGATAAGCCGTTTCTGAGATAACTATTTTTGGGTTCCATTGCGTTAATAAAGGCCCGTAATAGTAGTTTTTCTCGTATGTCCTTAATGTATAGAAAGCGATCGGTTAGAATTATACTATATGTATAGAAGATAACATGCGCCTACGTTGAGTTTGGAAATACATTAAAATGTAGATTTAAAAAATATACTAAAAACGAAACGTCAGTTATGCTTGCATAATTATAGCATAAATATTTTGTATTCTTCAATAAAAAAGATAAATAATGTTAATACCAGGTATAGTGGAGTATTCGGAGTAGTACCTACTAGGTAAGCGTAGGTCAAGGAATAACGAAACAAGCAATACTGCAAGTTGCGATAGCCTCACCGCAAGTTGCTGTTAGTGACGTAGGAGTTCATTTAACTTTCTAGCGATTCTCGACGTTCTCAATTTTAAGGAAGCGCTTAGTCGAAAACAGTTGGATGACTTTAAAACGATTCTTGATATTGTGAATGTCTTGTATTTAATTTGGTAAAAAATATCTATAATAGTTTATGGTTTTATTCGTTTTATGTTGAAACTAATTTGTAGTTTTTTTATTTTATTTTTTAACACATGTACAATAATATCGCACCCTTAGAATGAAAGGGACTTAACTCAAAAATTGCAATTTATGGGAAATGACGAAGAAAGTTTTCAAAAATGTATGGTCTTGAGTAAATTTAAGAAGACTGATGTATGAGGTTTTCCTTTTTTCCCTTTCTCACTCATAATTCGGGCTCTTTTTCACCATGGGGTTTTAGAATAGGCTTTTTTAAGTAATTTTATAGTAAAACCTGGAATTTCAGAAATTTTGAGTTAAGTCACTTTCATTCTAAAGGTGCGATATACACATTACATTGATTAGGCTTTTTATAATAAGATACGAAGGTTGGTAAACGCGTCAATTACTGGCGTGAAGAACACTCGGTACAAACATGCGCCATTGCTAACTCAAAATTTAATTCTTATAACTAATTTAACAATTTATAAGTGATTAGTACTTCTAAACATATTTTTAAGATTATTTTGGAGAGATATTTATTTGTGTTTGTGCGCAATCGATTGTATTCTGCGCATATGCGAGTTAACAGTGAATGTTTAAGAATATGTTGGTTGATTTGTTTTACATTTCGGGATGTGAAAGAGTTATTGTTGCCACAATTTAGTTTATTGTTTGAAAGAAAATAATAATCTTAACTTAAAACAATACCAATTTATTAGCTCCTAAACGTAGATTTAGTATTTTTTTCATTTTAATAAATATTTAATAATTTGTATGTCAATACTTAACAACGTTAATCAATTAATAACATAATATTTTAATAATGCTTAACGAATTTCAGAAACATGTTTTAAGTAGGCACAAACGTATTATTGAATTAAGCCTTAAGCAGTAATTAAAAGAATCGTATTCATAAATCATACATTGACAGTAATTCAATCAAACTTTCATGCAAGGGGAAAATGCATACGTATTTAGTACATGCATACCAGCAAGCATATGCACACGCATCCTCGTTTAAAATTTAAATAACGTTTATGGTAATATAAATAAGGCAGTTAGTTTCTACAGATGTGTATCATAGTATAACACATCACGACGAATTTCCAAGGCCGCAGGTAGTGTGAAGTAGGCAATATTATGCGAACGATAACGTGAGTTCGTGTAGTTTGAATATTATTCAGAATACGCCCACGAAGGAAGCACTTTACACGTTATGTGAATCTCAAATTTGAATTTTCTGAGCATCTACGTACCCAATATTTGTCCTTTTTTTGACAATAGCCGACACACGAGCCGACGAGTCGTCGAACCATCTGATGATAAGTGGTAACCACTGTTCATTTACGTCTGTAACACCAAAAGCATTGCCGACAATTTGCTAATACACACATTGAAAGAAACCAGTTAACTTCATACAGAAACATGTGACCTCCAACAAGAGGGGCCATTCAACATAGCAACGTAAGTTATTCAGCAGAATGTACCACGAGCGGGGGAGATAAGTTTGGCACTATGGATATGAGTATAATATTCTAGTTTTACAATAACGTATTGTAATAATTATCTTCTTGGGTATACAGAGATTGCGAACACAGTGGTTAATTAATACAATCGAGTAATCCATTCCGAAATCCATTAATGCCGGCTTGAACTCGGGTTCAAGAAAATCTTATTATGCTTATGCTTAGATAACATAATCTTTCTGAAATGGTCTCTAGTAATGAAACAGTTTATTTTCGACAGAAATATTCCCAAATTGCTAAACGTGTATTGAGCATGTGCACATTTGCCGTATAAACGTAAATGAAATGTTACTTTTAAGGTTTTGCTTTTGATAAAAATACTAAATTTATTGTTAGGCTATCCGCATCGCTCTCTGATTTTCTTCGGATATACTAAACGAAATAAGTTGTTTGGCATACATATAGATTTTGGAGACACATTCTTATCATGTATACCGTAGATACATAAAGGAATACTGATTTGGAGAGGTAAATATATTTTATAACAAAAAATTATTTATTTTTAAATATTACCTTTAAAAATGGACAAAGGGATAACTTAATGCTTAATGGTATACTCTAACAGGCAAGCCCAGGTGAACCAAGAGGATTTTCAAAATAGATCAAAAGCAATATATATTTTTATAATTTTAAAATACATTGACTATTTACCCTACTATCTGCAACTACGTCCTTTTGTATCTGAAATTTATGAGCCTTACAGGAAAATCTACATGAAAATCAAAATGGTATTTAAATTACTGCAGCAAATAGTAAATACTTCTACACATGTTAATACGAATCAGTCTTGACCAGTTTTGTCTTTGTTTTATTTTGTAAACTTGAAAGATAAAGTCAACCACATGATTTACTTGCTCTTTCTACTATATACGCGATATAGTGACTGAACTTAATACTACATAAAACTGTATTTGTATTAAATATATAAATAAATATAAAGTCGATATTGCTATGAAAATATCGAAAACAGTAAAGGTGAAACAAAATGGCAATAAATCTATAGAAGTGACAGCGGTAGGGTAACAGAGGATGGTTTCGCGCCAGTATTAGATATTATTCGAAACCTGTCGCCCTCTCGTGGCAATAAACTGAAGTACTAAAGTTTGTGCCGTACTCTATGCACAGTGACATCGAGTTTTTACTTAACTGCTTCTGAAAATTGTCACAACGGCAACAACAAATCAAAATATTTTGGAGACTTTGGTGTATGCTTATGTGTGTGATTATTTATGATTTTTAAGGTGTTATATGTAACAATGTTATGATATTATCATTTTAAATACCGAGCTAATAGTACAAAAGTAATAGTAACTACAACAGTTTCAGGGTTCTTTTATAGGGCTTGGTGTTCGTTTTAACAATTAGGCTCTAAAGTTGATGACATGATTTACATATTGGATATTTTAAAGGACATGTTAAAGTACAGCTTATAGGTAAATGATGTGGTATAGTACGTAGATGAATATATAGATGTCCAGGACGCCGGAAGTAACAGTGCATTAACCGATTCCGCACAGGATAAAACTTACTTTGTAATTTTCATATGTTGATTTAAAAGATGTGCTGCGGAGTTCCTTTCGTCGTTTCTTCTGTTCACCAAAAAGCAACTGTTTGAAATAGTAGTAGCAGCGAAACATGACGTGTTTGAGTGTATTTCCAAAATATCAAAACGATTAAATAATTTTGAATTTAAACAGCACATTGTTTGCATGTGTTGGTAAATGGTGGCAACTAGCTCCGTTTTCGAAAATACCTCTAAATTAAGCGATTTACGTTTATTGAGGCACTTGATTTTTTACACTACATTACTTTGTAATGTCCAGACCGGTCGAATCGGAGCGGGGTGCGGGATGAGACGCAGTTCTGAAACTAACAGAGCGTTAAGGGTAAGCGCATTGTAAAATTTTGTCCCACACTCTGTATGATAATCATTAATTATGACTGTTATAAATAAATATTATTTACATTACATATCATGTCATACTAGCTTACACTTACACTGTGATAATAGAAATCTACTATTGATGCTACGTAAAAATTTTTACTGATATGGGTACTACTAATTGGAACAGCATAAAACCTAATAAAAAATTTAATAATTTATAATATACTTGTAAATTTATTTAATATAAATTATACCCTTTTTGTATTGTATGAATTTCAGTGTTCTGCTTGAAAATTCTAACAATAACATTTTTACGTCAATAGAGGGCAAACGAGCATACGGGGTCTCTTGATAGTACACGTGATTCTTACCGCTCAAAGGTATTCCCGACCTGTCGACAATCAAGAAGCTCGAAGCTTCTTATTATTATTATTAATTATTACTAAAATAATAATAATTAATAAAAATATAGTTTCTTTTTAAACCCATTTAGAATGAAACTAGTTGAAAATTAGTAGAGAACTTGTTGAAAATGAAATTTCAAATCGAATAAGATTTGAAAAAACTGAAAAATATCTTGTTTATGTCATCTGAAGAATTCGAACACGAACTTATAAAGCGGCTCTATGCAATAAATCTCTCAATGTCACACCGGAAGCGATAACAGGCAATCGTACTGCGTGTGTATATGACAGTGGCTGCCACAAAGCGTTCTGTCAACAATACGTACTCGTAGGTACGCAAAGTAATATACACTTTACAAGAATAATATTATTCGTTATTTTTGAAAAAATCTTGTACAAAATATAGATTTTGGTAAGGTATTCTTATTACATGTAAGTATCTAAAAATACTATAGCGTGAAGTAAACAAATATTTAGTTTCTTTATTTTATTGATTCCTAATGAGCAGACAGAGTCGTGTTACCAGTCACTTAAATAAATTCATCGGGTATAAATATAATAAATCATAAATTTATTATAAACTACCTGTACCCTGCGCGGGTTACTACGACACCAACTAAAATAAACAGTGGCGCCATCTGTCGAAAAGTGATCGTACCAACTCAGAAACCGTGGGCTCATGCACAACTTTGCTAAAGACCATCACATAATCAAATGCATAGTTTACGGTTCTATAAAGGACATTCAGACAAACATGCTTATATATATATATATTATGACATTTTTCAAGAACAAGAATAGTGATAGAATAGAAAACAGTGCCTAATAGTGATATTGATAATTAATATGAAGTAATTTTTAGACTTACTTTATTATCATAGTCATTTCGACTTCGAGCCGATATAATAACAGTGACACAGTAAAGTCCTGGAATACGGTAAAATTGCAGGATCTAGTAAGAACTTTTTTGTTTCGTTTTCAGTGAACAGGGATTTTTACATGTCCCACTGAATTCTGAGATCGTTATCATATTGTATAGGATTATTAAAAGACAACCCACCTGTATTCAGAAAAGCGTATAAGGGTAAATATGAGTATGTATGAATATCATATTTTCAATTACTTTAATTTCACTATAACTGAATATTAAATTTTCTGAGTGCCCCACATATTATTAATAGGACACTTTACAAATCGGATTTTAGGAGCACGCTGTTCACTATTAATAACTGTGTGTATTTATTTAACGTAGTAGACAAGGCAAAATACTTGGAGACTGAGAATAATTTCTGTTGAGAAGTCATTTTAATTACATGTAGCATGTTAAATTTCGCCGTGGTCATAGATTGTTTGTATCAAATTACAAATTAATGTGCCCTCAAAAGCTCGATAGTGATCACAAAAAATTGTTAATATTGGTCAATTATCTTACTTTCGATCGCGCCTGTCGTTGCCAAACTTGATCGATCACTTACATTTATATAAACCGCAGATTTTGTGATACGAGGGAACTACGCGAGGAAGTGATGAATTATTCCGAATGGGAATTATCTCATTCTCAGTCATTAATTTCATTTATATCGAAGTAAAATCGTTTTAATGTAACGTTATATATTTTCTGACAGTGGAGTTAAACATTAATCAATTTGTCTGAAAGTAACTATTTGAATAATTTTTACTCAAGACAAACATTAGATACAAAATGTTATTTTAATATTGTCTAGATGTAATACAACTGTTTATTTGTTTTCTATAAGCGTAGTAATATCTTTGGGTTGGTCAAGTTTGTACCGCAGTAATGTCGTTAGAAACAATTTTGAACATTTGTCGTTATCAATTTTACTTATTTTATTGATTCCCTTCAAATAAAAACCAAGTCGAGAGAAAACTGCAGAAATGACGTTATATTTGAGAAAATACTATTTTTTGCACTAATCTATATAGATTACAAAAAAATATTTTTTTTGTAATAGGAGGGTCTGATTTCAAAGAACGACTTAATTATAACCCATGACTGTCTCACTTCTGGCCTTGGTTCTCGCGTTAGTAAGTTTAGAAATTATTTTTTCTGCAGCGTCGTACTACGGGTATGTTTATATAAGCATCTTCGGGAATATAGAACTTCATCAGTCCTTAAGTTCAATCCAAACAGTGTGGACCAATGAGTGAGACAATGACTGGTTGCTTCTGTTAAAGGTCTCTGGGCTCTGAACTTCTTATTTTAATTCCAAGGCATCTCGTGTATGTTGGTAGGGGTAACATATTTTTGTTTCCCATTGTTGCAATATCGCAGATAAGCATTAGTAATGCCTTAATAAATTACGTTACAGTATGGTAGATCTAAAAGGACAGCAGTGATTACTTGCCAACGAATGGCCCGGCTCTTCAATCGTCCAAATTCAGTCGGTTTAAAATTAAAAAGAATTCACGTTGAGATCACCTGACCAAGAGAAAGACGATCGAAACATTCAGCTGTCACTGTTATAACTACGCTATATGTATATGAAAAGAACCCTCGCATATCCTTTTCTAGTTTCCGACCCAAACGTCAGGCTTCCGTGTCGCTCCGCGCGTAATTGGCTCTTATTATGTGTACAATATAATTAGATGTTTACTTATTATGAAGCGGCTTGTTTCGTTTAAATTCTACGTTCAACTTTAAATGTTATATCAAGAATTGCTATTATACACGCTGAATACTTGCACACTTTTCCAATTTAAAATTATCTGATAATAATGGTAATGGACCTTTATATAATTAGGTGAATAATAAAAAGTAAAAAATACTATATGACGTTATGCAAAATGACACTTCAATTAAAATATAAGCATATCAATATTTTTCCAATGTTATGGATTTTTTTTAAGATAGCGCTTTACTTCATTTTCATCTGACGATAAGCGGATATGTAGTCCAGGTAGCGACAGGATACTCACTTAATTATGAAGGTTTTGACCCTTGTCAAATTGTAATAAAACAATTTTTATGAATTTTAACGATTTTACAATAATTTAAACCCCTTTTCAACAAAGATGGCGTCGTGAAAAACGAATAGGTAGCAGAATCTCGATTGGAAGAATTCTCGAGAAGTTTGTAATGTTCTAACGGAGGTAATTGATTTTAATTCCGCTGGCAGTACGTTGAAACTCAGTCGAGCGTTAATGAAAAATAATTTTCCCATTTGAAGTTGTAAGTTAAAGAGTGGAAGCGGAGATTTGTAGGGTTAGCACAATAACTATCGAATTAACATCGTATCGTAAGTTATATATTAAAACTAAACCAACACACCTTATCAAATATAATTTAAAAAAAAATACCTTTGTATGTACAAACGCTACTTATCTACTTAAATATGAATATTGAGTCGTTTATCTAACTGTGGTTACTTTAAACTATACAATAAAACAGTATTACGGTATTTCTAAATCACTATGAAAGTTTTCTACGTTACTCGCATAAACGAGTCCTAAAATTTAACAATCGGGTGGACTTTACCTTACTAGATTAAGCCACAGGATGAAGCAATAAAGGCTGCTCGATCCAACAGAACTATATTTTCGAAAAAAGGCCCAATCGGAGTTCTATCGCTTTCCAGCCATGATTTGTTTTCCAAGCTAAGCTTATTAAGTAAAGTGACCTGTAGACTGTATTTTGATTGATTAAATTTCAGTACAACAGCCAATTAATATATAAAACAAAATGTTTTTTCCATCAGGTTGATATTTAGGTGACGCTCCCAATGATAAAACAGAAAAAATCCTTTAAGGTAATGTATTATCTAAACTCTAGTGTTGTCACAAATATCGTTTTATAACAATCCTGAAAAATCTGACTCTTGCAATTACCGGTTTTCAAGTTAAAAGTTAATTGTCTCTTTAAAAATGGATTACGTATTTAAAACTAAACATCATACTTACCACCATGCAAAATATAACACACTTACAGAAACCAGATTATGACAATTTGTTTTATAAACATTTGAAATAACCACCAATTACCTGAATTTTACCGCTTTAAATATAAAAAAAATGTTAAACAGTTATTACTGTTAGTATTGTAAGATAATTATTATTACTTACTGCTCTTAATTTAGGGATTAATTTGCATTATTTCATTTACACATGTATCTACTTGTGTTTGCTTTACCTAATTATCTCTTACTTACTACAAACATCTTAATAAACGTTTTACATTTAAAAACCCCAAAAATATTTACAAATCTACCATATTTATATCGAATGTCAACTAAAAGTCATTAAAAATCATCTCATATCACAATTCATTTTGAAATCTATTTATGATTCATTTTCGATTGTGGCTCGAGCTAGCCCTACAGATTCTAGCGTGCAGCTTTGAAATAATGTCCATTAAGAATTCCTTTTAGCTATGGATTTAATAGACTTGTAAATGAACTGCCTACCTAATTTGCTACTTTTTTAATTAATGCCGTAAACTTTATATACTTCAATAGTTTTCAGTTCACTATTCATAAAATTACGTGTTGAGTTGTACCAAAAGCAGTTTGGATTTAAAATAGTTCCTGTACTACAGAATGCTCTATATCTAAAATTCTTTTTATACTGTAAATTTTGATGTAGTGAATAACATGTACTACTCTAAACAGAGGCCTTACTGAAAATCAGCGATGTGGTTTTGATAAGAAACTTAAGGTTCATGTTGATCGGGATACCTTTTTGCATATTGCAAAACAAAGAGTCATTATTTACTTTCTTTTTATTACATATTTTTTGTCGTATAACAATATTAAATATGTTGTTTAAGCTCAAACATTTTATTTGGCATAATATTACAGTTCACTATAGATAAATTTTCTTTTTTTCCATATTTCGTCTTCTTTAATTCCACTTCGTCTTTTTTAATAACTATATATTGAGAAAAATAAGCGCTGAACAATGTCAAAAACAACTCCAACCGAATTATAAATATATAAATTAATGAATATCTAACTGCACAGATAATTTTCTTTTTCATGTGTTAATACTAGTTACTTGGTTTTAAATATAAAACAAAAAAGTCAATGATTACGCTGCAGACAATAAAATTATTTAATATTCGAAATGTAGTACAAAAATTACAATGAGAAGAGCGAACGGTTTTTTTGCTTTAATTCCAACATATACATACATATATACTCGGTTCTCCTAAAACTCGGCTTGCATTTTATATAGTTACGACGTCAAAGGACTTAAAATCAATATCGATAATATATAAATGATTTAAGAATTTTTACCAATTATTTCATTAATAACTATCTTAGTTATTATTTTTTATACATCTTGTGCGTATTACGGGTACATGCAATCCTGCAATACGATTGACCATTTGTCTCATGAGCGTTTATCATTATTATACTATAATAAATACATTAAATTTTACATAATTATGTAATAACAATTGCAGATGTATGACATGACCAGACATTTTAATGGTATAAACCTGGTTTGTGTTAATGAAAGTTTTGAATTTTAAGTAAATTTAGATTAAACTTAAGGTTAATATTATCAATCCTTAAAAGTATTAAGTGCCTTCAAATAAATCTGTGAGCCCCGTTGCGTTTGGGTATTCAGTTTTTCCCAAGTATCCAAATTAATTGGACCAAATATTTCGTCCGCTCAATGTAATGACAAGCATTCCTACTTACTAACGGTACGACCAACCTTTGTAGAACCGTTTAAGGTGAATCCCTTTATTCTGGTGGACGAGCGGCCTTTTCCCTTTTCAAGCTTCCCACTGTATCTACAACATCATTACTCAGCATGTCCAATGAATGATAACTAGTTTATTTATATATGAATTGTTTTAATGGAGCTCTTGACTTTAACAATTTAGTGCAATTTGACTATTGATATTTACATTATATTAGCTGAGAACTATAAGTATTGTTGATAATGAATAATGCACGATGTTAGGGTAAGCTTGCATTTTTTCTATTAGTTAACACATGTGTTTTCAAGTGTGTTAACACGAAGGTTTTCTAAGTACATTGACAAAGCTTTATAAAACAACCCATGTGTTCACATCAATGCAATGTGTCAATGTGTGGACATGTCCGTCTATGTGTTTGGTATAAATGTGTTTGGCTATAATTGGTCTGAATTTTTCGTTCCCTCAATCTAATAATTGGCAATTGTGTTTACTGATCGGCCGGGTGTATTTACTTAGGTTGTTTGTACTGAATCCTAAATATTTACAATTGAATGGTTTTTTTACTTTTCGTATGTGCTTTTAAAAGTTCAGTATCCAACTTATGTTTTTCTCTTAGAACAGAGGGTTTTCTTTTTTTATTTTGATTGCCGGTAATTGTTATCCATCTGCGTCATTAATAGGTTACTGGTCTAGAAGAAAGTTTTAATTAGCTCTTAAAGTTTGCAACTGAAACAATGAAGAATATTTCGCATTCCATTTTATTAAGAGAATTGTGTAATGTGTATGGAAATTGGAACTTAAGGGGTTCTATACAACTTGAAGTTGCCCTCTTTGCTCATAGTCCACTCAACTGAGCAACAGATGGGTACCAAAACGAATGGATATCAAAGCTAATGGGTATTAGGTCTTTTTTATTGGATTCTGCAGGGCTCTATAACAACCGGTTTAAGAGCCGAAAGTATTCATGCATATAACCTATCTGTCTAGATATAAAACATCTTCAAAGATCAATCAAAAGGCCAAAAGACACAAAGTACCCAATTAAAATTTCTGACGACGCATCTGTGTTTGTCTTTGGTGTTAAAGATATTCGCGCATAAGGAGGCCAGTCTTCGCGTTGACGGCAATTAACATAAAAAAGGCAAAAATAAATGATCACCGTACTATAGTCAAGCACCATACAATTAGCACCATCGCGATTATACGTTAAGCCCAACGAGATTTATACAGGGTTAAAGAGAGGCATTGCGAGGAAAATTTGTCATCCAAGACTGCTTTCGGTAGTTAACTCTGTCTTATCATATGTCAAGCGCTCCGCGTCTAATCGTGTCTTTAATAAAATATTAAATTATGCCAAAAATATGCACCATTTCATGTTGAAACATAAATTCTGATAGGTACAATAAACTACTAAACATGTCTGTAACGTATTTTTGTTTTAATCCTATAATATTAAAATGTGTGCATATTATTTTATATAACGTTGGGTTAGGATAGGAATAGAGATGATGTTGGATAGGGTTACTGCTGAATGAGCAGAATCGACATGGAAACCCCATTAGTAACCTATTCTTGTTTAAGATCTCTTTGGCTAAACCTCATGAATATAAAAATACACGACGGACTTTTAGTTTTGGGCTCATAACAGATTGATGAGTCACACTGACAACGTCATTAGGTTTGGGCCGTCTGACGTTTTTCCAGAGCGCCCGAGATAATTGAGCCAAATGTTTCGTCTGCGCCGTGTAATGACTGGCAGTTCTGTTTTAGTAACGGGACCACCGCTTTTTATAAAACCGTTTACATTGAGCTCCTAAATGCTCTCTGGATTTTTACTCGTTGACCTTTGGACGGTTTCTTTTAGACATTTATTGGCAACTAGCGGCCCCGTCCGACTTCGTTCAGGTTGGACTATTAACTATATGAACATGATTATTAAAAAATTTATGTTTCTTTCCTTGATTATACATCATTAGGTTTACTAATAGTTTATGTAGCCATTATCTGCGCAATTACGTGTTCTCACTACATATCGATTTTCACTGAGATCGATCAGACCATTCTTGAGTTATCTCGAAATATACAGAGAGACGGATAGAACGAAAAGGACGAAAATTTCCAAAATTGTCAAATTGATGTCTGTGAGTCATAAAACGAATAATTATCGTGAAATATTACAAAATAGAGGCTCAACAGATATAGCAGTATTGATAAATTGACAATAATAGAGAGAATACTTTAACGAATACCTCAGAGAAATTAAATCAATAAATAGAGCGTGAAATGGAATATATTCAAATCATATGAGCCTGGGGTAAAAACGGAATGCTTATATATATATTGCTTTTGATAGTCTGAATATTTGTCAACTGTAGCAAATGTTAGAAGCCACAGTTATGTTAGTGATGTTCCTTTAGTAGGACATGTTTAAACGCACATTTGTCGATATCGAGATCGATAAAACTTTAGAAACTCGACAAATTTAGCTATGTTATGTTCACTTCATTTCTTGGGGTTGTTTTTTTGGGAATTTTCGGTTTAAAACGGTAATTTCATAGGTTGTCATTACCTCATCATATTGAAAATGGTAAGTTATGAACAAAAGCAGGTTAAAATGTAGTTATTTTTTTAATACGTCATGAGTAAATATCGAAGTATATGTAAATTTATACTCAGACCATTTTCATGAGTAATTTTTTTAACATCTTTATTGAAACTGGTATTAAATAAACAGACGGTCACCAACCGTCACCGACCACAATATTACGATACAAGTGGCGTCATTAATGTGTTTTGGCTAATATGGCAGCGATGACACTGTGACTTCATGAGAAGGAATACCTTTAATTAAATAGGAACAAATAGTATGACTAACGTAACCATATATCCTGCCTTGGGGCGGGGCAGCCTTGATTTTAAAGTTTATTTTCATATGTTCCCACTGTCCCCAAAACAACAGACAAAACAGATTCGTAATGGTTAGCAAAACTTGTCGTTTGCTTCGTGATTGTGTAATTTGTAAATCTGTATCGTTAAATAGAGAAAAACTTACTTATTCCTCAATTAAAGAAAGCTAGTCCATCAAACCATTATATTCTATTTTCGAGTAATTATTAAAGGCTTGAGAGTAAAAATAAATGATCACGTTATTTATGTCAAACGTGAACCAGATGTAGACTTTTTAAAATATTTCAGTAGAGTAATTTAAAAGCTCAATTTTGTATAACACATACCGGATGGATTTAATTAATAATCATTAGAGCTTACACGACAATCTACAAGTGAATTTAATAATCATTGAAGCATAAAAAGCTCTTTATCTGAAACATGTATCCTCCGAGAATAGAATAGACATATCATATCAACTGTTCTTGTTCATATGTTCACTACACTCCTTAATATTTATGTGCCATAAATATTCAATTATATAATAAACATCTTGGAAATGAATAATCGTTTTGGTTCAAGAGAAGAAGTGAATTCGACAAAATTTTAAGTGATAAGTAATAGTTTATTCTCCATCACCAAAAACCCATATCCTATTTTTGACATTTTACACATATTTATTTACTAGTATTTAAACTTGGGCCATCGATATATCGGCCCGTCCGTCGAAACGTCACTTCGGGCAGCGCGACAGATTGATGGCCGCGGCAAGGACATCCGTTTACTCTTTTCGATATATGCTATTTACTTTTTATAGTACTGTTATATTTCAAAGTATAGAGTTTTTATAGAACTATTAGTGTGAATTTCATTTTTAATGCATGTAATATACGTGAATTATTTGAACATGTTCGAATCGTTCCTCAAATAAAATATAGAACGTCAATAAATCGAAAGACTGAAGTCGGGTTTTATATTTTCTGCGTAGAGTTTTCATATTTTCCACAATCTAAAAGTTGCATTAAATACAATCATGCACAATCTTACTATGAAATGTTTATTTTCCAAAATTTATAAAGGTTTAATTTGTAACATCTGAAACTTGTGACATTCTGACTTAAAATTAGAGCTACGCATCATGCAAATACTCGATTTCATTCACTTGAAGTGATTCTTCAAGTTTCAATTTCTCAGCTCTGATGCAGTCCTCCACGAATAACTTGAATAGAGAACATTTTAATAATTGCAAGAGAGGGCACGGAATTTAAGAATGTACTAGTGGACCGTCCCGGTTTCGTTCAGATTGAAGAATTAGATATTAAGCAAATAAAATTCATAGTAACCCCTAATACTATATATGTATTATCATAACTCTAGTATCTATCATATCATCATCATAAGAGTATCATAATAAGGGGGAGTATTTTTTCTTCAAATTGAAGTCGGACCATACGGGATATACATACATTCTCGAACAAAAAAGGAATTTTAAAATCGGTCAATAAATGACGGAGTTCTGAATGAATGTCAACCTCCTCCTTTTTTGAAGTCGGTTAAAAATATATTTGTCATCCTATCCATTCGAAAAGAGGCGAAGGGTTCCTCGATAAGAGCGAGCAAAATGGGTCATTCCGGCGTACTTAATAACAGTGACGAAACGACTTTATAATTTAATTTGAAAGTAGTTCGTTTCGATAAACTCCTGGCCGGTAATAAAAAAACGCGCCTGCTGACGTAGCATTGGTTAATCAAATAGAAAAAATAAGCGGGAACTTTTTTTTCTCATAATATGGCATTGGCGAAGGTACGCTCAGCCAAGGAAAAAGTAACTTATTATTCTATTTTATTAGTTTTTATCAACATATTAAGAAAATTTTAATTTATAATTTAGTTATGTAAATATTATTTATTTTTCTTATACAGTTAGATGAAAAGCAGAGTGTGCCCCACACGGTACCAATATTATTTAATCTCGAGTGACGTATTTTGATTCTCTCGCCACGTTCGCGATTCTACTGTAGAATCCTTTGCTTCGCTCTGGATTCAAGCAATCGCTCTCGCGCGTTATCCATTATTTTCGTCCCTTGTAACACAATCTACTATTACTATCTTTTGATTATTGAAATGAATAACATACGGATCTGCTAGTATTTTAAACATTGTTAATTGGATTTTACATTAAAATTATTCTAAATGAACTCTCGTATGACGCCGCACCTTGTGAGTTTTGTAGCATTATTTTGATAAAAAATATTTAATTTTAATAAAATATAAATTCATATAATAAGTCATGTATAAAATAAGGCTGCAAATCAATTTGTATTCATTTGTCATAAAAACGATCCTAATGTTTAGGCTGGTTATGAAAATGTATCTGAAAACATATTTTTATTTTTCATAAAAATTTTACTATTACGATATTATTGGATGGAGCCAAAGTCGTAATTCTATACGTTTAGTTATTTGAAAAATCGCGATGCGAGCTTGCTACACATTTTTGGTAGCATCGATGAAGATCTTCAAGAAATATTCATAGCACTATATCCGATGTAAGTGATTTTATTTCAGTGTTTTAATGGGCCAAATTCATAACTTGATATGGCTTAGCAAGACGATAAGGTTTCTAATGTGTATGTGTATATCTTGATATCAATTAATCAAGCAGATACACGATCATGACTGACCGAGTTTAGCTACTGCGGGCCCGAGAAGTAATGAGATGGGTGTCCGTTAGTGACAAGATTTTGTGAGCGCTTCCTTGCTTAAGAGGGCACGTTAAGCCTTCGGTCTCGATTTTTATTTATTTATTTACCCTTTATTCTTTATACAATGGGTGGACTTAATGCCTAGCGACATTCTCTACCAGTTAACCCTTGGTGTTGGTGAGAATGTGGGTTAGGTGGTATAGAATACAATTTTTTTATAGTTTGGCAGCAATTGTAAACGATGTCGGAGGCATTCGGGCGGCGTAGAATTTTCCGACCGCCTCTCGAGCACCCGTCCACCATTGCGGCAGCATAAATATTTTATAAAAGTACAGAGAGACGTATGCGTCTCGCTCAAGTAACTTTCTGAGTGGCAATTTGAACGAACACATACAAATATAATCTATGCCTTACAAAATGCGGAAACAACGTGGTTTGTCTATGGATTTTAAATGACATAACTTCTATGTTATGTATTATGTCGCACCCTTAGAATACAAGGGACTTCACTCAAAAATTGTAATTTATGGGAAATGACGAAGAAAGTTTTCAAAAATGTGTGGTCTTCAGTAAATTTAAAGAGACTGATGTATGAGGTTTTCCCTTTTTCCCTTTCTCATTCATAATTCGGGCTCTTTTTCACCATGGGGTTTTAGAGTAGTCTTTTTTAAGTAAATTTATAGTAAAATCTGGAATTTCAGGAATTTTGAGTTAAGTCACTTTCATTCTAAAGGTGCGATGTCACACCAAAATAAATCGTATTTCAAAAATGTTTTAATTTCATAAAAATAAATAGATATGTTAGATACGTTTTCCACGCTCAAAGTTAGACTACCGATAATAATTATGGCAGTGTCCGTCGATGCGTCACTTCAGGCCGCGGAGATTGATCACCGCACGAAATGGCGGGAGAAACTCACTAACGTTCCTTTTCCAAAACCTATTTATTTTATTACTTTTGTTTATTTATTTGAAGCGACGATTCACCATTTGAGTCTTTGTTGATATTAGTGTAAATAATGAAAGATTTTTTTTGTTTACAATGATAGATTTTTCCAATATATTCTCTAATATTTTTTACACTAAATACATTATAATTTTTGTATGTACATATTTTAGGTTTTCAACATTCAAAGCTTAATATCATACAGAGATACGATACAAATGTATTATTGGTAACGATGGTACAATATGACAAACTGAAATACTAATTGCTGCGTTTCATATGTTGATACATTTTTACTATTTTTATTTTTAATCTAAAGTTATAGTCAAATGTAAAGTTGTTTACCATAATTATAATTGCTTAAACATTCGTATTGATCTATTCTGTACGATGCGGTGTTATTAACATTGTCTTGTTCATGTAAATGGCTGTCACTATTGCTTCTGGCCAGCTATTTATCTGGTCACAGATCGTTTTCGATATTTATTGTTTCCTCCGCACATAAAATCTCAGCTGGTGATGACAAATAGGGGTTGTTTATGATTTTTATATCGTAACAACGTTAGTGAAATTTAGTAAGTTATGGCGTGTGAATGTCTTGTAATAACGTGTGTGTGATAACTCAAGTCACAGCCACAGTCCTTCTAGAATTAACTGTAATATAATTAGCATTAGTAGCACGTACTACATTTGCAGTATCTTCTTGTTTTAATTCTTGAACGCGAACGCCTTAGTCATACCTTTAATGTAACGGTTGTGTATTAGCAGTTCCAACCATCAAGTGGCAGGTTAACTCGTTTGCTGGCTATTAATAAAAAATACGGATCATTTTTTTGTAGTTTGAACGACTGACGAAAAAGCAGATGCATTCATTGTTGTATGTTAAGCAATCACCGTAAGCAATCACCGCCAATGGACATGACCACGCCAAAAAAGTTCTCACGACGGTGCATTAACATGCAGTAATACCAGATCATATTAAAAGAAAGCTGTGACTTCACCTGTGTTAATCATATACCCATTAGCTGAAGCATTTCATTAACCACTGTCTATTATACTTCAATCAAAATGGTTAGGAGATTGATATTAAAGCAATACATATAGAATAATAATATATGTATGTAAAGTTTCTACCAAGTTTCAATTACGTAACAATGTAAAACTCTGGCAACATCAATTTCAAAGTTACAATTTGCAAAATTTAAATTCTTGTGGATTTTTAGTTCAAATTGACTTAACGAAATCCTGTCGACGTTTGGCGACTCCGTTAATCCTATTCAGCGAGTAGACTTTTGGGAGCGTTTGTACGTATTAGTGCTGCTTGACTTCTCGGACAGACAGACGTGTATCACAAAATGCCGCAAGTAAAAGTTTTACTATGTGCTTTTATAATAAGTTGTATCAGAGTTGAGTAAAATGGATTGTGGGTAAAGTTTATTATTCAATATGGGACATTGTTTTTATGTAGGGAGCTAGCTCCATGGGTCCTTATGTTCGCGCCAAGCTATTCTTTTGATGGTACACCTTGCAGATTAATGGTTGGGGTAAGGGCACTAGTTCTTTTACATTGAATGTCGCTGGATTTTGTAGCATCAAATTTAATGACGTTGGGAATTTTAGGCTCTTTACCTGTTTAGCTGGATACCGTCTTTCTTATATAATCAACTATGATATGTTTTTAACGTATAACGGTCTCAGTATTGATGAGCTATGCCAATATGGAATCCCCGCTTCTTTGTTGTTGGAACTCATCGATGATGGCTTTGGTGTTACGATTATTTATAGGTGGTTCTGAACAAAATATAACATATCGTCTGCCTGATAATTAAAAATGCGATCGTTACGTTTTAATACCTATCTTATTTTATTGGACAAATAGTGTAATTGATGACGTTGCCTTTATATTTATATAATAGCGGCCTGTTCTTACTTAGTCCGGATTCAACGATTAGTTATTATACATATACTGTTTCATAATAGCGAAACAAAGGTTATTAAAGTGAACTAAGCGTTCTAGTTGAAAATTTCTTGTCCTTATTTATTTGTGCGTTCCGTGACAAAAGTTATTCATAGCCTGTCATTTTCACGTAATGTGGGTATCCGAGTTCAGTATCATGCTAAAGTTAGAAATTTAAATGGATCTTTTATATTAATTCATTATTACCAAGTAACGAATGTTATTTTGTACCTAAAGTAGAAATACATATATACTAGATACTAATATTATAATGAGAGAGTGCGAGGTTTGTGATTTTCTATGTTTTATTTGTGGAGGATAATCTCTGAAACCAAGGCACTAATTTCGAATTGCTATTTTAAAATTATATTATTCTGAATGGAAGTAGGATATATATAAAGAAATACATACACATACGCATAAGAAAAAGGGCTACATCATACCGCTTTTGTTGCACAATTTGATGTTCTTTACCAACCTCCTTATTTTGTTGTAAACCATCATCGGAATTTGTTTTTAACCCTTGTCAGTTACATCGCTGCGCTGATCTTCTATCTGTTCCTCTCGTCTTCGCTTTATTTCTCTCCGTTTTGGGGAATACCAGGTTTTATTGTAATTTATTGTAAGAAGTAATAATGGTTATTATAACGAAATATCATAAATTGGTTTCCTTAAAGTACGTAACCCGTATAAACATTACGCTATCATTGTACCAGAAGTGTGCTATTTCAAATAATAATAAAAATCTAATTTAAACATGAAAGTACTTATCGAGTCACGAGGGTAAGATAGAGCTTTAGCTGTTCCCTGGGCGTTGAGGACGTTAGGCGAGTGCCTATGACATTATTAAACTCAAGCGCATCTTTGCCGGAGTGACTGTAAAAAACTACGTGACTGCGTTGCACAATTGAAGTTTTCCTCTGAAAAATTGTCCATACCGAAATTCAGCTCGTATCCCAGGAGAATAAAGAAAAAAATTGGCATCCACACGAGCCGCTTTGCAAGTGTTCCGCATAAATTATGCTGATGAAACTTTTAGGTGGAGTATTATTATTGCGTGCGTTGTGGCCGTTCGGCCGCGTATCGATTCAGAATATAGCTGTTTGTTTTAAAGTTGCGATAAGTATCGGCGTTTTGCATATTACGATGAATTGTTAATGGCAAGTAAGCAGTGGGTTTGCATTCCACTAAATATCACAAATATTTATTTATTTATTTGGATGTGGGCTCTTTAATTACGTAAGATTAGCTGATCGGTTTCCAATGATATACAATACAAAAGTTGACTAATGGGAATTTTTTATGAGCGCTTCCGTTCATTGAAGTTCACTATAAAACGTTGATGCTTGTTTGCCGGATATTAATGTTTAAATACTTTTTAATTAGGTACTGTTAAAATAATGAGCAACGAAGCGAGAAAATAGGTGATATATAATTACAAAAAGCAGAAGATATTGCCATTATTAGTAGAAAATAGTAAACTTACGTGTTATATAAAAGTTTAAATCTTATTTCCAAGATAAAATTAGCCGTTTACAGTATCTGATGTAAATATATCTTCTACATATATGTGACCCATTCACTCGTTCGCTTTGATTCCGCAAGATAAGAAACCGAAGGGTACGGAAAAGGGAGGGAAGGGGGAGATTGGTGACTACTACTTTAAATTAACGTCTCTGCGCTTGGGATTCATTTAATTATAATAGAATATTAGCAGTCAAAAGGATAGGATAGACTATGGATTGCTCCTCATAAGTATCCCGTATTTTAAATCTTCAATATAGTTAAAAATACTCAAAAGTACATTTCAAAGGCAAAAAAGTCCTAAACATCATATAAGACTATTGCTCACTTTTCACCTTCACTAAAACGAACTGAATGCTATTGTTAGGATAATTTGCTACAAAGATGAATATAATGTTCCTTTGGGTAACTCAATTTGAATATAAACACCCACACTTACAGAGGCATACACACATGTATGTGATATAACAATATCATAATAATAATAATTTAGCCGTATTGGGGCGGCCAATACTACCCCCAATCCCACGCTGGCAGAACAGGGTGTCGTAAGAGGCGACAGAAGCCAGCCTGCTTGGTGGTAGGGCTTCGCGCATGGATTATATTATCAGTATTATTATTCAGTTATTAATATTATTACTGGTATTATTATCTTTCCGTGAAGCCTGCCCGGCTAGCTACCACCCTCCTGCTTGAGTCAGCCGCCAAACGACTCGTCGTGTTCCGGCTGGGAGCTTGAGAGCCAGTACCTTCTTTCTAACCTCCTTCTCATTTCCCGACCGACAACACATCAGTGATACCTTTAGTCTTGCTGATGTCCATGGGCGACGGTGACCACTTACCATCAGATGGCTCGTCTGCTCGTTTGTCGGCTATTAACGTTAAAAAATAATAATAATAAAATAATTGCCAATATTTATACACTATTATAGGTAGGTAATCGTACTATTAAATTACCAGAACTTATCTCACTCACACATAATACTACATCACTTTAGCAGTTAATTATGTAATTTGATCTTCTATGCACCGCAAAGGTTAACTTTATACGATTTTAGTCTTATTTAAGTCCTTTCAGTTCGGAAGCTGAGACGCATTAATTCAAGTGCAACACGAAAAATGCATTAGCGGTCCGTTTGTCATCGTCCTGTAATGTCGCTTTTGGGGAGCGGTTGTCCGAGCGCTTCGAATTGAGTTTAACGTTAAAGTTAGAAAATAAAAATATCATTTAACAAATGAGTTAGACAGTTTATTTAATGATGTTTATGGGGACTTTAAAAAAAGACAGACAGTTCTCAATTCTTCCATATTTTTTTACGTTCGTTACCTTAGAACTCCGTCATTTATTAACCGATTTGAAAAATCCTGTACTGTTTAAGAGAGTATCCTTCCCGTTTAGTTGCACTTAAATTTGAAGATAATATACCACCTCTAAGGGTGAATAAGAGGAGATAAAACCAAGAATTTAGCTTCTTTAAATTGAAGTCGGTTTTTTTTTGTTAAAATATGTAGTTGTTTCTATTACATAATCACTTTTATGAGAGTAAATTATCAGTATTAAAGATGAATAAATATTTAAAACACATACTTGCATGTTAATTCTCTTCTGTGACAGAAAAGCGAGATGAAGTCGAGTTAATCCCACTTGGCAAACCGTCTCGAAAGTAGAGCTGTCCTTTTATCGTCGTAAATACAAATCTTTATTTTGTATTTATAGAAATTTATCTGACTTTTCCTGTTAAATATGTTATCACTAACAGCTTTTATGTGAATTTACTGAAGCTTAATATATCCTCGTATCCTGTTTGGGTTGGTTTAATCAGTTGAATGAACCTTTTCGCTTCAACCCATTATCGATTCATTGTAATATTCGATTCGCTTCATAATCGAGATCTGGAATTCGATAATGTTTCTCCAAAGTTTAATGATTGCTATCTAATGAATCAACTGCTCATTAACGTCGAAAGACTTTTTACATGACTAAATACCAAGGTTTGAGATACATTTGTTTACAACACAAGCATCTGCTTCGTAAGAGAATTGACTCTTAAGATTGTCGTATAATTAAATGGTTAAATGCCGACCGAAAAACGTTCATAACTATCCTAAATCCTCTCCTCGGGTTAACATCACGGATACCGTTTCCTTATCTTCCAGAATTCCGAGTTAGCCCTTTTTTGAGACCCTCCTGCGTTTTTGAGATGGAGATTAAGCCCTTCCGTACCGTATTCAATAAGGAGTGCATGAGAACACTTCATGCCCCATTTTTATATATGATATACTTACGAAAGATAAACATGTGAAAACTGCATTTGTTTAGGTTGGAAGCGGATGTTTCCCCAAAAATATAGAAGAGACAAAGTTTTATGTTACACCTAAGAGGGTACACAAAAGAAAAGGTTTTGATATTTGTAAACTTTACATTTATTGTCAAAGTCAACATAACGTAGTATAATAACGTATTATATTAACGTTATTAGCATATTATTGGAGACAACCTGAAGAACTATTAACGTTGTATGTATGTAATTTGTATCTACGTTAGCTTATACTATTAGATATACTCGTAGTTAGGATTGTTACACAAATTACGAATTAACAGGTTATGATAATAATTGCTGAAAATCAAAAACATTTGACATCTATGAAAAATTAATTACCTTATGTACCTAATACATTGACATGACATTCCGAGTACGATTTTAAAACTATATTTTTTAGATTTATTGATTGAAATATTTTTTGAAATTGACATTAGAAGCCGAATATGAAACATAACAATTTACAGTAAAATAGTCTTAGAACATCTAAATAAGACAGATTGTTGATGTTTGTATCGATTCGATTCTTTATTACCACTGAAATAAAATTACCTTTTCGTGAATTGTTAAATTTAAATTTTTACTTTGTGCGACGCAAAATTACGTAGACATGGAGTACCCAATATCAAAATGAACGTAAATATGAATGTAATCACAGTAAGATACTGCTATTGCATCGAAATATATTTTAGTCATAGTTATTATACAAGGCAACATTATTATTCCATTACACATCATAAACGCAAGGTTTTTTTGAAGTTTACGAATACTTTTCGCCATAAAATAATTTACCACAACATCGATAAACATAAATTTCCCTTTACAGTTTATTGTATTCTACTGCAATAACAAAAGTTATATTATGCTGAATATATTTTACGAGATTTTGCTAGAAATATATGATAATATGGACAGTAGTAGGTATACTTATTTACAAAAGTAGAACTTATAAGTACGTCACATCACATTATCGATGTAATCTTTAATCACGCACAAGTTTCAAAGTTCTAGATGATTTATTTCAATTACTGTCACATTCGCATTTTAACAAATTAAATAACTTATTTCATTATTGAAATAATCGTTAAAATGTATGAGAAACATATGTCCATTCGTTTTTGTAACTTCATCGCTATGAAATTTTACTATGGAAATGGTTCGTCTAACTAACAAATAATTACGTAATTATCTTCAAAAAGGATAAATGATATTTTAGTGCGAGATGTGTACATGGGAGTAGTTTTAAGAATCGAATCTTAAACGCAATGTGACGCACTCTGACTTTAATTTCTATATTTATAATTACATATATTTCATTATAGTTTTTTTAGATGCATATTTCAAATTTGAGTCAGTTTGTTGCCATACTCAAAATACGTTTAAGTATCTGAATACAGTCAGCAGCAAAGCATACAGCTGCGGTGGTAGGTGATGAGTGAGATACTGGTGCGCGTGCGATGCTGCCGGCTGTTCACGCGTTGGTAGATTACGGGCGCGCTGCCAAGCCGCGCCTGACACCATTGGCTCTTCTTTACTGAGCTTTAGTCCTATTAGAACAGCAGATAAATAACAGGTTTCAATTATAGAAACATACAAAGTTTTCTAGCGATTGTATCACCGTTATTTCGGATAATTTTGAAACATTTTAGTTTGAAGAATGCATCAGTAGAAATAATGCCTGTGATACTTACAAATGAAGAGGTTCATTTTGGACTTCAAAAGTAACAATACATTTGAGACTAACATCAAATAACTTCCTCTATATTTAGCTTAGGGTTGTATGTCTATACGCTGCAATGATCACTTAACACAAAATAATCGTACTGGCGATTTTCTTTATGCTGATTAAGCCAGTAAAGCTAGGAAAGTAATTTAAAAAACAGGTCACTAAATATAAAATGTAATATGTTGTGTATAGTTAAATTTACAGTCAAAATAAATGCAATGGAATTTATTAATGCTGGAAATCTTTAATTTTGTTAAAAACATGAATTTGAGTTGGTTTATGACTGTACTAATTATTTTGTACAACTAGACATTGTAACAAATAATTTTTCTAAACTTATCAGCGCCAATGTTTACACTGTTTATGCTGTGCATTGAGGTGTGTAGACAGAAAATACTTATTTCATTCTTTTTAGACGTTCCATTTCTCATCCAAAAAACAAGTATCAACCTACAGTCGTTTACAACTAACATAGTGGTCCTTCGAGTCACAATAAATGGCACATTTAAATTTTATGTTGGGTTGTCAATATACATGAAATAAAATGATTTTTTTGAGTATTCCAACAAATCTCTAGTCGATTTTGTTATTATTGTCATTCAATTTTGTCCATGATCTTTAGCATCTACCTAATACTAAACTGCGGTTCTGTTTGCAACTTGGATATTACAAACAATGGTACGAAATAGATATTACTGATTAAGTTAAGTATGAATAATTATTCATGCGTGTTTATATGCGTCTATAGTAAATCCATAAGAAAACATTTTCAACTTTTCTTTACTTTTTTAGTTATGTAAGGAGTAAAGTATAGAATGAAAGTTTATCTTATGTATCAGAATGAAAAATGTAATTGCTAATAATTTGCAGACATAATCAATTTGTATGTTCTAAAATGTTTTCAAATGGTACATAATTGCTGAAAAACACGAAATGTAAGCATTCTATTTATTAAAGCGCGAAATTATTTTGGAATTGCTGGTACAATATTACTCTAATAGTTCCTAAAAGTAGAACCGTTGATCAAAGAGAAGATATCTTTTAAGGTTATATTTAACGCAATTCAAAAGCAGAAGTGTACATAGTTACCATTTTTCTATTCATATAAAGAAAACTTACTATGCAAGCTGACTTGGCTTTCCATTTTCCCTAGCGCATTGACGGAAGCACACACGTAAGTCCCGCAATCGCTTGGCGCCAGTGATTTTATCGTCAAGTTCATCCATAAGGAGTAATCGTTCGTCGCCGTTTCCGTTATACGGAACTTTGGGTTCTCCATTAGTTTGTCACTTACAAGGGCTGTGAATAGTTCAAAACATAATTTGCCTTTATCTATTATTTTAAAAATATGAGAGTATTTGGCATGCAATATTCCAGATCACTTAAAATTCGAGGACTATACGGCTTTTAAAAGGTTATAACTTAAACAGTTTATAAAGTCGCTTGCAAGTAATCGATCACTACTGTCCATGCAATCAATAAGTAAGTTAAACAGGAAACACTGCATCTTATTTTTACAGGCAGTCAATTTTAGATTGAATATAGTAGCAAGCCAGCTAAGTCAAATGACTTCCTAACGTGCAAAAATGCCGTTAGGATTCAAATAATCACCTTTATTGAATATTTACTCCAGACACTAAATCATGCAAGCATTAAATGCATGAAGCATTTAGACAAATCATAATGCTTCCTGTTTACATAAACACTCTCATATTAGGATGACTTACAATAAATTTATTATAACTTTATAACTTACAATCCTCTCGGTACCAGGAGTTCATAGCTTTGGGTGATGCTTCTATGTAACATTGAAGTTCTACATCGCTTCCAAGTGGTGCACTGACTAGCTGAGTGACGACTTTCACTTGAGGTATGACTGTGGATAGAATTGTTAATAAAAATCGGGATAGTTACGATCTATTCATAAATTATTAAGATAAAATTGAGATTATAATTTAAAAGAAATTGATAGATTACGTTATTATTTGAAGATTAAATCATCGGAAAGATATCACCTAGTTTATCAGAAGTAGAGACGACGAACGACTCATCTCTTACACTATTTAATTAAGAATAAAATATTTAATTAGTAATGATATTAGAATCAATTTAGGCTGTGTCCATATACGTTAGATCTGTTATTAAAGTTAAGATAAATGAATTAAGAAATACGACTTACAATGCACTTGCACGTGATATCGCCGACTGACGGTAGGAGGCACGCCGTTACTAGCTATGCAGTAATATGCGCCCATGTCGGTCCGTTGCACGTGGAATAACTCCAGACTTTCTCCTCGGTGACTATCCACGACTAGAACAAAGATTAATAATGGTTATAGAAGGAATATTTTTCATACTTTAGTATAGTTGTTACTTTAATATCTCTAAAACTTTTTACGTTGCTTATTACTCACTAATTTAACAATAAAAGCGATATATCTACTCAAATCTCGTACAAAGTTCCGATAGCTCAATGGTTTAGAGGTTTAATCATAAGTGATATTGTAAGTGTTCGACAGTGTTAAGCAATTTCGGGCGCGGACAGGAATTGGAGGTGTGACAGTCAGTGGCAACGATGTTCTGAATGCTTCTGTGTGCTCCAAAGCTATGTTAAATGAGTTATCTGAATAATTATAATTTGATTACATTCTTTAAATAATATATTAGGGTGAAATAACTCCTGATATTAACCTTTTCACCATTCCGCACTTAAGCAGCGTGAAGGATTAAGCTTTGGGTCTCCTTAATTACGAGGAGGACTTGTGTATGATTGGTTGGATTACTGTCCACTGGTTTGTCACACTGTATATTACATCCATAACCTTTAGATTGAAGAACACGAGTATTTAATGGCGAATATAAGTAAGGCGATATTCTGTTAAAAATATTGTTAAATCTATTGATATTACTTAGGCACTGTATGTAAAATTAGGTTCAAGAGGTCGTTGATCTCCAGTGAAGTTCGTGTAGAGTGAAATAGCTACGGAAAACTTCTTTACACTTATAGTTGTATGTAGGATCAAAGTACATCTGATGCTTTATGGCGAAGTCGATTCTTGCGAGTTTTTCACATGTCAAAGCCGTAAAATAACGAGAGGCTTTTCGGTGTTCTGACGAAGGATGCGTTTGTGTAGAACTCGTTACAGGGGTTTTTGCAACCTAGATAACCTAAATAAGTCTGGGATAGAAGACAAAAAATCTAAGTTTTGCATTATATTTTGTTTTTGTTGATGTTGGATGATGTGATGTTGTTGTTTTATCTGCATATTCATCGTTCATGCATCGCTTCATGGTGTAACTTATGGATGATTGAATAAATTGATTTCATATTCATCATCATCATCATCATTATCATTACAACCCACAATTGTCCTACTCCTGGGTTGGGGTCTTCTCTCAAAGTTATATGTAGTTCTACAACCCACAATTGTCCTACTCCTGGGTTGGGGTCTCCTCTCAAAGTTATATGTAGTTCTACAACCCACAATTGTCCTACTCCTGGGTTGGGGTCTTCTCTCAAAGTTATATGTAGTTCTACAACCCACAATTTTCCTACTCCTGGGTTGGGGTCTTCTCTCAAAGTTATATGTAGTTCTACAACCCACAATTGTCCTACTCCTGGGTTGGGGGTCTTCTCTCAAAGTTATATGTAGTTCTACAACCCACAATTGTCCTACTCCTGGGTTGGGGGTCTTCTCTCAAAGTTATATGTAGTTCGACACGCACTCGCTATATTTATAAATACTGTATTTGCCTATATTTATATTCGCGCAACCTTACTCAAATACTGTTTAAGTATTTATTTTAACTGATACGCCCTAAAAATGTAACGAAAATAAAATGCCAGAATATTTAATGGCATTGATGTAGCCTTACTTTTGGGCTCATTATCAAAACAACGGAATGCACTTACCGAAACCAAATAGACTAAAATAGATCACCAACTTGTATGTAATCGAAGACGTCCTTCACACTGATAAATATCTGTTTCCTGTTTACTACTAGCAAGTTGCTGATGATTTCGTTTCGCAAAAGTTGTCCTTAAATTTACTAATATTATCTACCTACCCATGTAGCATCATGACCCCAGAAGTAAGCGACGCAATATAATGATGGAATATTAGCTTATCATCCACAATCCTATTTCGAAATCAACAATTATTTCTGAAACGATATTGTAAAACGTTTCTTGTTATATATTTTAGCTCGGGAAACTCGTTTTATTTGAAATTTTACAAAATGTCCTGTTATCCTAATTTGTTCATTTAGAAGTTCAGAGTAGTAAGTAATAGGAGCAAAAAATAATCTCTATCTAAGATGTTAAATAGAGTTGTCTCATAAGTTAGGTAATATATATTTGTACCTAGTATTTGTTTCCCTGTTGCCATAAAAATATTACCGTGATGACACCCATATCAGATAGTATACAGGATAAACAAGAATTTTAAGAATAGAAATCAGTTCACTGAACCTAAGGAAAATATTTTAACTTTATCGCTAGTCAGCTGGAGGCGTATTTATAATAACGTAAGACAATGAATTAAATTAATTACTTAATTATTGTACGGAGCATATCGGTAAAAATATTGATATATATGGTATATAATCGTGGGTATATGGTTTGGTTATTTCTACATTTAGCATGAAGAACTAAGGAAATTTCTAATTTAGTGAAGATTTTTTTATACTATAGACGGGCAAGCAGGCATACTGCCCACCTCATGGTGCATGGTCACCATGGCCTGTGAACACGTGCAATGCCAGTGCGTTGGCGACCTTAAAGGATGCGTTTAATACTCTTTTTGAAAATCCACAATTTGCAGGTGCATGGCACAAAGAAACGAGAAATGCGAACCGTCGAAGAATGCCACATATTAAGGTGATGTGAATTGAATTCCAATCTTTGGCGAGTTGTGCGCTGATGAAAGGTGGTTGGTGGCACCAGGTTGAACATTTTTTCAGAACACTCGCTATTATATAGACGGTAGAGTATACAGAAGGAGCCTATGTGTCTCGGGGACTTAAGACTTCTAACTTATCTGTGAGCTTGGAATCGCCGACAAATCTAACAGCACGCCGCTGCCTTGGGTCAAGTGGGCTTAGATGATAATTGGGTGCATCAGGCCTTATATGACCATATCATATGACCTTACTTGGGCTTTATACAGCAAGAGGCATTTTTGGCGTGGTTACTGCTTCACCCTGTCCAGTATAGTTTAGATTTTTCACCCAAATAACTCCGGTACAGCACATCGCTTGAGATGTCAACCTACAAGATCCTAATGCTCTCATTAATAGAGAGGAGTGTGTTCTAAAATTTTATAATAAATGGGTCTTTTTTAGCGGAGATCGCACAGACTTGTGTCTTAACAATCTGTTTTAAAATAAACCAGGGTTAGGTGATATGTCGCACTGGATAAAATGTAATAAGATATGTGTAAGTAATAAACGGTTTGCTAATGTTTGTGTGGCGCTTGGAAGCTCAGTGTTGGAATTCGTACTCATTCAAGCGAGAAAGTGTTCCGGCCCTGGCAAGACGACGAGATGAGGCTTCGACGTCGGGTGCGCTGGTCCTCGTTCCACGGAAATATCGCCCATTTTGAAATCGCTTTTGAGTATAAAATCTTTTATTATGCGAACACGGTTCATTTAACGCGGCATTAAGTGAATTTGTCGAACAACGTATTTTAAAAAATGAACGGGTAAAAGACCTATGAAATGATGAAAGGCAGCGAAATTACGAGTTTTCACGGCGAGTGGTTTGGTATTGAAATTCATTTCCATAATTTTATAGGTACGTTCTTTCAAAAGTGTCAGTTCGACGTCCATTTCAAATTATTAAATATTAAATCTTGCACATTAAGTTTTTCGAATTGCACATGATGTCAGGAATTATATTTAATTCATTAATATCTACCTATTGTTTAATGTTTTCAGCACTTGTGTTTTATTATTAAGTATAATACTATTAAGAATCATTATAAATTCTATATGTCATATCTTATATTTTATTTAAAATTTTAACTCGTATCCTTTACTTTAGTTAAAGCTAACGCTGTACTCGTATTGTGTTAATATAGGGTGTTCGATAAGTAACTATACAGTTCATAAGTTGCCGTATTAAGTTACAAAAGATGCTGGAAGTGATCCCCTTATACTAGATGACACAGTTGCACACGTGTCTGCACGTTCTTGAAGATGTTATGCAGAATATGACGTTTCAGTGCAGCTTAGAATTCCTGTGTGGTGTGCGGATTGCCTTCATACGAAATTGTAAACAAATACAAATACCTGGTTAAATATAGTTCAAATATGTTGCATTATAAACGACAATCATATCAGTCGTTACTTAGCATACTTACTTACTTTACTGCATAATTACTTTCTGAACAGTCTATAATTACATCTGCTGCAAGTAATGATGGTAGTCGAGTGGTTTGAACTTTTATCTTCCGCACAAATTACCTGGTTTATATCTGTATTGAGCAATTTTATGTTATGTTCGTATTAAAAATTAACTATTGTTGGATGAAAGAAAAATTGGGAGGAAATTTGCATACATAGAAGTTATCCATAATATTTCCGGCAAGTATAAATAAAGCTTGCCGATTTGCACTTTACTCGGTAGCATAGTGGAGTTTGACCTTAAACCTGTTTCAATGAAATACAAGTATAAAAGTGAGAGAGTAATCGGGTGGTGGAGAATACATGGCTGCTGAAAATTTTAGGTCTTTAGGTCTCAACATAATAAATAAAAGATGAATTTGGATTAACTAATTTTTATTTGTACCGAGGTACGTGTTTACAGTTTGACAATTTAGAAGGAAGAGGAAGTGTACCACAGATACGCCATGATACCAAAACTATCACAGATTATAACTGTGACAGATGTTATGTCTCTAACAATATCATTAGGTATATTGAGATTTTATGTAGATATATGAAGATCGGTCAAGCTCATTTTGCGTTATAAATTGCCATAAAGACAGAAAATCATTTTTAAAATGGTCAAATCGATGTCAGTGAGTCATAAAACAAATATTTAGCATGAAATTTGACAAAAAATTAGAATGGAACGTATAGACAGACAGACACTAAAGATTAATGTAGTAGCATAAATAATGGAATAATTCAAGTACCACAAAAGTTCACCAGATGGCGCTTTCTATCAAACAGAAAAATGTATTGTCTAAGTTAAGTTGGTAGTGAAGTTAGTTTATATGCTTTTGAACAATACATTATTTTAAAATCGGTTCTAATGAATTAAATTGTAGTATGAACTGAAGTACAACTACATCTTAGAAACAATTTTATAATAGTGTTACGTGTCAGGATCCGCAGGTTCATGAAATGCCATAATAGTTCCGCAGAGACTTTATTTCAGGACCTACAGGTTCGTGAAATGCCACAACAGTTCCGCAGAGACTTTATTTCACTTCCACAGTCACAGTCGCACTCGGAGATCGTAGATCGTAGGTTGATTTCGCTTCATAGGGAGAGAACTTTTCGCTTTCGTATTCAGGAACCGAATGCTCTGTGGGCGAACCTGTCCGCTATTTATATCGATTTCTGGGCCTTCCAGACTTTTCTACTCGTTTCGCGTAAAGTCAATAATAATACTTGGAAATCCATAAAACAATAGCGGGTCAGGTAAACACGGCCATATTCGCCCCTTTGGCCTAAGGCATATGGGCGAGAGTGGCTTGAAGTGTCCAGGTAGTTATTAGTTACTACCTTTTTTTATTGCCTCTATCGTTTCCGGCTAACCCTTCCAGAAACTTCGTAAGGCTGCCGCCCTCCTCTTCTCGGCCAACCTTTCGAGAAGCTTCGTAACAATAGCATATACATTAACTTGTAAAAATATTTTAATCAAAAATATCATTATTATAATTACGGTGCGTTTCATTATTCGCGCGCTCATACGGTTGTCTTATCAATGTACCTTGTTAATGCTCTACAATTTATGTGTATAATATTCAACATATATTTTTGAATTATTCTGTTACTGACATTTTAATCCAAAAAAAGAGGCGCTCCCGCCGGCTATAAAGTCGTACGTGACTGAAATAAAAGAATATAACCTAATTCCGAGCTTTCTTCGGGTAACTACGAAAATAATTTCAGCAAAAATACATTTTCACTTTTATTTAAGTTTCAATAATAAATTGATCGCTTTTTAAGTTTTCCTCTTAAAGTTAATCTTATAGAGGTTGGAACTATTTCTATGTCGCTGAGCTTCTGTTTCAATTTACTTCTTTACGGCTCTTTTACATTCCCCCGAAGTCCGAACAAAAAGTAATTAAGGTCGGCTTCTGTTGCGACATTAAATGAACTGAAACGTCTCAATGTAAAAATGGAACTCCGTGTAAGATATTTTCAAGTACGTATGTAACTATTTTATTATTAGCAACGTAATTAGTATTTAAATTTTTTATGTACTATTTTATTCATAGGACAAGTATGTGTATGAATGTGTGTGTGTTTTCTTCGTGAACAATTATCTATCTTTGTAGATATTAAGTAGGTATAATTCATATTAATCTCAGTAAAACAAACATATTGTAGTCTATGTCGATCCGGAATACTGTACTATTCAAATGGTATAATTTTTTTTAAATGGGTGGCGTGGTTCCGGAGATTATCGTCCGCATAACACAAAGTAGCTCTTCTCTTTATAATTTTATTATCTTTATATTATATATTTTATTATATTAATTTTAATTGCGGGACAATTGTAACAAATTTTAGAATTTTTAAGTAGAACTTTTTTAAGAATCGTTATTTCTTTAATTATTATTTTATTTCCATTAATGTTATTATTATTATTTCTTATTTTAATTCTTAGATCCCTGTAATGGTATATGTGTGCAACGTGTGTTGCATACAAAAATGAGACGCGCATGGGCGATAGTTACCAATTATTAGCATGGGATTGCTTGCTCGTTTCCCTGCTGTTACAATAAAACTATAAATCGAAGCTTTAAATGCACTAATGAATCTAATTATTAATTAAAAAAAAACTTAGAATTATACACTGTGTTTATTACTACGAGTAATAAATTTCATAGTAAAATGTGTCAACTATTTGTTTAATAAAATTTTCACTACGTTTTTGCGGCTATTGCACTGAATTAACATGTTTATAATTTTTTTTTAAATAGTAAAAAGTGAGCAGGCAGGCCACCCGATGGTAAGTTGTTACCAGTGTTGTCATCGGATATCTAAACGGCGGATCCGTTTATTATTGCCTCCCTGATAATGCAAACGAAACACGTAAAAAGACTTCAACGTTGATTTTTGAAGGAACCCTGATACTATACACGGGTACAGGCGGGATTAAATTGATAAGTACCGAAACCAGTGACCTTCAATAGCCTCTTTTATTTCAAATATTCATAGAAATATTAACCTTTAAAACAATACACTGGGGTAAACGTAAATTATTAAATGTTTCATAAAAATTAATAATATTGTTCTACGGGCTGTGCTATTTACAGGTTCTTTGAATCAAAACATGAATACGTAATAAGTATGTAAATGATACTATATTATTGAATTCAAAGAAGAGGAATGAGATTTAAAATGTTTTACTAGTTTAGTTTAGTAAAAGTTAAAAAAGTTTAGTTTAGTAAAAGTTTTATATAGGTATACGAGTACATAGATCGTCATTGCATACCACACTTAATAATATCCAATATGTATATGAGCAAATGATACCGTAATATACATATCACTGCATAACATTGGACGCGCCCGTAATCCAGTGTTAATGGCGCGTTGGAATAAAATTTCTGCTCACGTTTGCTATCGCCTGCGCTGTATGTTACTAATGACGGAATCACTCAATTACAATAATATTGCATTAAATGTCCACTATTTGCAACAATTGAATAAAGTTTATCGAGTGTAGATAATTAATAGAAGAAGGGTATTTTTTTATTCGATCCTAAAATTCATATTCAAAATCATTTAATAATTTAGGTATTCTGTAAATACACTTATGCACGTCATTTTTTGCTTTTACTACCGTTTCAAAAAGGTTTTTTAACGTTGAGCAGAATAAACGGCGAAAGAAACTTCTCAGTCCATCTTTTAGACAACATATTGCAGTTAAAATGTTTTCGGTAGACCTGGTTTCGGCTCTGTTATTTCCAGGCGTCCTTGTCATTAACATATTATCGTTACCATAGTTTGCTTAACCTATGAGCTATGCCTTAAAGTGTCGCATAAAAGTTCTATTAGGTAAATCACATATCAACTTTGGAACCTTATCCTAAAAACGAGCACCGGGCCCCATAAAAGAACGCTGAAACTTTTGAAAGCGATACGAAGACGTAACCAGATTATCCCTATTTCTTGTTTCACAAGTGTGTCATTTATTTACTGTACTTATTAATTTTTTTTCGAATAAATTATAAATTACTATAAATATATTGACGGGTTACGGTGAGTACACCTATTTCTTTAAACTTTTCTTGTTAAGGCTCACACGAGTTTAAGTTACATATAGTTTTAATTGTACTTTTCTGGAATACAAGCATTAAATCAATATCAGTCCTGATCTCCTGAGACGAGACATCTTATTTCCAACCACAAAATTTTAGTCACACCAAGCGTTACTTATTAACTGATATCTATATTAAACTTTAAACGCGACTCCGGTCGTATCTAAGTATTAGATGCTTATTTTGCAGAGAGTGTTTGCACGAAGTTGTTTGTGCTGAACGCTGGATCTAGTTATATAACTAACAACTCAACTTCGGTTCGCTTCGGGAAACACATTCATTAAAATTGCGAAGAGCAATCGTGCAAGATCAGGGCTAAGGAATACAAACTTAAACGGCTCATCCCCACGTACATCGATCTTTGATGATTCATTACAATAACGATTTTTGAAAAATTATACGATGAATATTGGCGTAGCTAATTTTATACTGGCAACACTATAATATGAATAAACAGTCTGTTAAACTCGAACAACTTTTCACATGGTTTCAAGACGATATTTGTTGCGTGTTGATTCTACAAAAGTAAATCGGGTCAAGTCCGATTCATACTCGATACTTGATATCAATGATATCATACTGTCGTAACCTCGCCATATCGTAAATTCGTACCGAAGTAAACCGTAACCGAAGTTCTGTGACGTAAATTCAGATTCATTCAGAAATTCGTATTCAGACGTAGAAATTCAGACGTAAATTCATTCAGAAATTAAAAACCAACTATTTTAATTGTAAGAGTTTTCTTGTAAATTGTTAGTTAGTTGAGGTCAAATAACCTAATAATAATAAGGTTTTAAATTTTTGGGCCGAAATGACTGAAGTTTCGGTATTAGAGAAAAAGGGGTAGGAGAAAGAGGAATAGTAAATTTTAGTGGATTTGTCGAATCTCTTTCAAAAAAATGAGTCTAAAATAAAAATAATTAGCAGGAATCAAAACATATAAAACTGCCAGAAAAATAATAATGTTTTTAAGACTAAGTAAATTCGCTTCATATGATACAGGACAATAGAGTCGCAACACATAATCTAGCGTTATTTGCGGAAGGGAATAAAATTTCTGCTCACGTCTGCCATCGTGTGCGCTGTAAGCTGTTACTGACGAAATCTCTCAATTAGACAGAGATTGTTGGTCGTCTGTTAAAGGTGGAAAGTTCTGGTTGCAAGAATATCATAATTCTTATACCTAACATTAAATTAGGTAAAACTGCAAAGCTTATTTTCTTTATATTCTTTACATTTATTGCATTAAATATCTAAAAGTTAAAAAAGTAAAATGTAATTTCGTGTTTCTTTGTAATCGACTTCATGGTTTTCATAATGAGGTTAAATGAAAAAAAAATTGCTTTTAAAAATTATAAATCTTTATAAATGAAATATATAAATGTTTGATGGCAATAAACTCCTACAGCGTAAACCAATCAATATGAAAGCAGGTATATATTTTTACTAAATGGACACGGTTTGACTTCTATGCATTTTGTTGCCATTCGCCACTAGATGGCACTGTAACACATTAACTTCTCTACCGTTCAACCGATTTCCATCAGGGGTCACATAAAAGATA
>PDGT01000013.1:5465429-5495293 GCA_003671415.1 Megathymus violae | reverse complement strand
AGATTATTATTATTAGGTGATTAATACTGTTACTGATATTATTATTTTGCGGTGAAGCTGTTTGAGTCAGCCGCCAAACGACTCGTCGTGTTCCGCCTGCGCTCTTGAGAGCCATTTCTTTCTTACCCTTTCCACATTTCCTGGCCGACAATGCATCAGTGATACCTTTGGTCTTGCTGATGTCATGGACGACGGTGACCACGTACCATCAGATGGCTCGCCTGCTCGTTTGTCGGATATTAACATTAAAAAAAGAAAGAACATCTTTTGCCAACAAATATTTTCCACAAACGAATTTCTAACTTATAACAACAATATCAATAAAGTTAGTAAATGTATTCAAAAGATTTGTTTCGCAGAAATTATTGTCGCTTCAGGTAATTTAATTTTCTTCAAATGACCATTTGACTTGACATTTGTCACCCAACGGAGATGTTTAGTAATTTAATTCAGCGGGGTGTGTCGGGTGACATCACCCATATGTATTAACAGACATCCGATGTTTAATGTGCATTGTGCAATTAAATGTACTCCTCGAACTGGAATAATGAAAAATTGTTATGTGAGTCGGCGTTTCTTTCCCTATCGAAACTAGATATTCTTAAGTTTTCACACTATGGTATTAAGGTCCCAAAATAAGTAGTCATTGAAAGTTACTGAATAATATTTTAGGGTTATATTAAATCTTTTATCCATTTTTTAGGTAAAGTAACAGTTGTGTAAAGTAGAAAAGCACTACTATTTTAGAAGTGAGGAAATTTGTTTAATTATGACTGTGAAAGCGATATTTATAGACCTACAAGTAATTACAGCACATAATTTAGCAAAATTTAGTGGGTGTTAAAACTGCGAACGTTAACAAATATATTTCGGCGTGTTTCTACTGTCCTAGATTTATTTTTAACCGAAAATAAATCGGACACTCGTACACTTAATCGGAAAATCATAACAAGCCCGAGGTGTTATTTTTCGATTAATTTCAGTTCTATACATTAAGTACAGTTCCATTTTGCTGTCGAGCAGCTCTTTAGAGTACAAACTTATGATACTGTTTACTTATGCCTTATTATATTATATGTGTTATGTTGGTTTGTGTAGCAATAATTCTGTAAGCATAATTAAGTATGGTTTTGTAACATTCTTAGGAATTGAAGAAAATATAAGAGAAATGACACATTACGTAAGCTGTTTGCGGCATAGCGGAAGTTTTATATTTTAGTGTAAAAGGTGGAAAAATCACATGCGCGGCACCTTTGCTTTATACCTTTTGTCTCGTAGTGTAAACGATTTTCAGACATTTTGGTTGACATTGCTTAATCACTGCCCGTCATTAGTAAACTAATTAATTAAAAAAATGTAACACACTAAGTTGTAATACTTATATAATAATAAGTTCTTGAAGTATTTAAAATTTATGCCCTGACAAAAATAGCACTGTAATTGGTATTCTTATAAAACCAAACTAAAAATAATTTAAAACTATTGTCAGGCGGTCTATGCTACAACTTACAGCGCCTTGCAAGTTTAATAAAAAATTATATTCATGCTACGAAAGAACCGTGTAATTGGCTAATAATAATCTACATAAAATGAAGATACGTCGCATGAAACCTCCAACTGAAACCTTGAGCGCAAAGTAAATTATCGCCAAGAATCCGAGCAGCGATATATGTGCGATCTTATCGTAGTATTACGGTTATGACATTATTAAACTCGACCGCACGGATCCACTGACGGTAAAAAATACGTGACCGTTTTACACAATTTTTCACCGTTGAAAAACAGCCCTCCACAAATTTAAGACCGGTACTGACAGTGCGAATAAATTATGTTAATGAACGCTTTGGAAGCGCATCCGTTGATTCGTCTGATAGAACCGTGCTTTTTCTTCAATCTACGTAATAACCCGCAACCCCGCCCCGGTTCACTATTGCACGTTTATTCCCCTATTATTTTACGAAATTCATGCTCGCATGAAATGCACTCGGACCCTTTGTTATCTACAAAGGAAAGTTGGATTAGTTTTAAGGTAATGATGTTTTCGCTACAGTTCATTCATTTTAATATTAATAAATCTCTATAAACGCTCGGACGCTAGCAAAGAAAAAAAATTAACACCGTGAGTTTATACTTAATCTAAGGGATGGAAGTAGAAGTAAATGATTATAAAAATCTCCTAAACATAACTTACACATTAAATCCATTTGCGTTATACTCATAGGTGTAAAATGTTTTCATCCGTGAAAAAATAAAAAAAAACAAATTACCCTTCCCTTCCCTTCAGAGTAAGCGTGCGAGTCCCAAAAAAATCTAATTCATGACACATATTTTAACATGGTCATAGTGTTAACATTAAGTATATGTTATGTGTGTTATTTTATGGAACATAATAAAAATGTTTTTTAGTATTCATCGTAGCCTTTGTAGAGTGTTTAAAATCACGCCTACTCCATGCATTTATTTTGAATTCTTCACACATTTCTAACTATAAGTAGCCGGTGGACCTCTGAACCCCTCTCATTATAAGGGGACAATGTAACTAGACGATGTTATTATTATGTACTAAACAATAAAATTTTAGTCTTTATTGTACACCAAAAAGTCAATATGAGCATATGAAATAGATAAATAGAGAGACAATATACAAAGGTCATAATAATCAAAAATATATAAGATATGTATTATTGCATTAGATATGTTATATATGCGTTATATATAAGACTAGCCGTGCCCGCGACTTCGTCAGCGTGGAATTTAATAAAAACGTTATTTAACAGAAATAAAAGTAGCCTAAGTTACTCCTTATTACATAGGCCACTTGCCAGTGAAAGTCCCGTCAAAATCGGTCCAGCCGTTTCAGAGATTAGCCGGAGCAAAACAGACACACAGACAGACAGACAAAAATTGCAAAAAATGTTATTTTGATATATGTACCGTATAAACATTCATATGCATGAAATAAAAAGCGGTTACTTTAATATTACAAACGGACACTCCAATTTTATTTATTAGTATAGATATACTACGGCCGAGGCTATAGCGAACGGTCCCTTCAGTTAAAGGGCGGAGAACCAGCAATACTCGGGTTCAATGTGTTGATGCTGACAGATATCGCGGTACTGATGGTTTTGGTATTACGAACATACGCGGGTAATCATGACTATAAGGTGACCCAGTTCCTCATTTGTCGATAAAAACTGATATCATAACATGTCGACGTTTACAAAGTCTATATCTATACTACTATATAAATCTCTTGAGATTTTCGTGCGTGTCGTGATAACTCAAAAATGACTTGACCGATCTCAATGAAAATTGGTATGTAGTGAAAACATGTGATCGCGCAGATGATAGACTATATAAAATCTATCTATCTATGTATATAAATCTGTAATGTTTCACTGTCTGTCGATTACAATTTTTTGTTAATTTCATGACTAATATGCGTTTTATGACACACTGGCAATAATTTGACCATTTTGGAATATTTGTCTGTCTGTCTGTCTTTCCCTTGTAACTCAAGAACGGCCTGATCAATCTTAATCTTAAATCAAACACGTGAGTGTGCAGATGATAGGCTATATAAAATGTCAGTTAACCTAATGATGTTTAATCAAGGCAAAAAACATTAAACTTTTAATAATCATGTAATAATATGTAATAATATGTAATTAATAGTTTAAATATAACGAAGTCGGACGGGGCCGCTTGTTTACTATAATATTGTTCGATATATTTGTCCTATCTTTATTTTTGTACCAATCTTTAAGTCAGCGTTTAACGTATAATTATTAAAAAAAATGTATTTCATTTTAAATTGTAGCTTAAATTGTAACGTTAAGTTATTAAAAAGATTTTCATAACAATTTTCTAAATTACGTTGTCATATTCGGTACGTATAATATGTATAAGGAACAAGCAGTGTCAGGACTCAGATTCTGAGCTCATATTATTAAACTTGGTCGTAAGTGACATATACGGTATACATTATTACATTCTTGTCACATCGTAAGTGTTGGTGCCGTGCCCCGTTGTCAAATTATACATGTATACATATAATATCTTATTACGTAACACGTCAGATTAGGATTTGATATGGATTTGATCACGGTTGCTTGCGCTAGATATTTAAATATTCCTCTAAACCTGGAATGTAAATTCAAAATACTGTAAATACAGTTAAAGAAAACAACGGCGAGTAATTAGCTTCTTAACGTGACCCTTCTCAATTTTAATTTTATTAAATTTTGATATAAGACTGTAATTAGCTGTGACCCCTTTTGGAGAATAAAATTTTAAATAGAAAAATTTTAAATAGAAAAACCTTTTGGAGAATAAAATTTTAAAAAGAAAAATTTTAAATAGAAAAACCTTTTGGAGAATAACATTTTAAAAAGAAAAATTTTAAATAGAAAAACCTTTTGAAGAATAAAATTTTAAATAGAAAAACCTTTTGGAGAATAAAATTTTAAAAAGAATAAACTTCAAGACAGTGTTTATCAAGTATCTAATTAACATCAGATTTACAATCCATACCTGTCCCACAGCTAGGCTCGGGTTTTCTGTCACAATGAGAGGGGTTAAGGCCATAGACCGACACGCTGGCCAAGCGCGGGTTGGCAGACTTCACACACCTTTGGAAACATTATGGAGTACTCTTAAGCATACCGGTTTTCACGATGTTTGCCTTCACCGAAGCTAGTGATAATTAATTTGTAATACGCACATAATTATGAAAAGTAGGAGGTGCGCGCAGGCTTCGTACTCGGGTCTTCCGTGCGAGTGTCCGACATTGAAACCACAAGGCTTGCTAATAGTATCAGTTATATACATTTCAATTGGTGCAGTGCATTATTATAACTCTATTATGTTGTATATCATTTACATTTTTGAGACGTTTATAATTTTTTCCATTGAAATCCTTTTGTCATTGGTGTCAGAATAAATTAATTGTATGAACGAAGTTCTTTTGAGCTATTTTTTAATTGCGTAGTGCAAAAATTTATTCTACAACGCTACATACATACATACGCCTTATATACATACGCCGTATATACATACGCCGTATATATGTACATACATAAGTCTTAAATAATATATTTGTGTGTGCATTAATTCATTATAATGGAAAAATTATAAGATAATATTTCTTAATTAAAAACACTGCTTTGCATTAAATTTTTTTAAATGCTTTAATGGCTATCTAAATAAAAATACAAATTAAACAGTACAATAGGTCTTCACTACGGGTATCAAATAAGTAATCCTTTGATATAATGTTACAGCGTAGCGCTTGGCCGTTGCATCACCGTAGCCATTTTTAATATAAATTTATGTTCTGCAGTCACTGTGCGAGAGCATTATAGCCGAAACCTCTGGCAGTGCTACTGAGTTTTTAGTGGTTTATGGAGGTTTGAAATATCCGCCACCTTTAAATATATCATTAGGGATATAGTTATTGGGACCTTGGAAAAGTTTTGAATATCAGATATACACAGAGATATCAACGTCTTATTTGAAAAAATAATATACTCACACGCTTTGCTACGATCTTTTCGACAAACTTACATAAAGTTTTAGTTTGCTCCTCTCTCAATCCTTTTTGGTATGTAACATATACCTGTTTATTTACAATATAAGTAAATATTCGTGTGTTTTTATATTTATTTATTTATCTTTGGTTTGTTATATAATTATATCACGTGTTTAAATATTACGTATTATGTACGGCCATATTTATTGTTATATTTTGCAGGCGTACCTTGATTTATAACGTACACCCTACCTATTTATCATAACATAATCTTCTTTGCTGGAATCTTTCCAAAGCTTATCTGGAAAAATTCGCTGGTTGCTTGCTTAGCTATAAGATCGCCTTTTATTCATGACAATTCTTAGCACTGTATTGTTTAATTTGTATATTAACTTCTGTTGTTCAATAGTGTGTACAAAAATATGTACAACTAAGATGTAAGATGTAAAGTTCTGTATAATTGGTCGGTCAATCATAAACAACAAAAAAACGTTTAACGTTAAGAATGATACAATTTAAAAAGTTACCAAGTCTTATTCAATATTCCGAGAGCTATTCGACGAAAGGTTTTTTTATTCGGAATCATAAAATAAACAAGAAGCTTTCTGGTTTTAAATCTGCATCTGGAAGTATTTTGTAATGGCTTCTAGGTTTGTTGCATAAAAGAAATTCATGACTATTGACCAATGTTTTCTCACCATAACCATAATTAACCCAAGACGATACGATCACCATTGCAATCTAAATTTAGATGTAAAGGCCTTCTCCAATCCTTGGGTCCAAGGCAACCTGTCCGGTGCTCCCTGCTAAACAACGAATAGGGTAATGCTGTTAATACGAGAACCTTTTGTTTTCGAGTTCACTAGAATCCGAATCACATTGTTTAACCCCATTATTTAACATTTTTATCCTACTTCTATGTCTCATCCATTAAATATTGCTTTAATTATTTAATTTGCAAAACTAGAGAACGAACGAGTACTATTTGTCGACGACCACCTTGGGTAGTAGGTTGAGATGTGAGTCGGCGGTAATGACCTTTTACCATCACTCATCATATGTATATATTTGAAATGTAAATTCATGCCTCAAGACTATGAACAGAAGATTTTTTAGACATTAGTAGATCATAACCGTAACAAAATCTTTTGAATAAAAGTATGCAAACTAGCAAAATTAATTGTACAATAATACTAGTGTATATTATAATTTGCAATGAACCAAATTGGGTTTAAAAATCTCTTTGGAAAGTCCAGTTAACCCGTAAATCGACATAAGTACATTTGGTAATTCGTTTGTATCTGTAAAATATTTAAAAACCTTTCCAAGGCGTAAGTAACTTTCCTACACAATGGAACCAATGTAATACTTACTTTATGGTACCACAATTACTTTTTTTTGCACGCCATAACGCTCGGACTCTCTTTAATAAATGGTGATATTTTCTTTGTAGAAATAGGAATTACTGGAATAGCTTTTAGTACTATTCTCGCTATTGTTGATTTGTATTGCTATTTTTATTTGAAATCACTTGAGCTCATTGGATAGTTTTCTAAGTTTAATATTAACTCTTTGACAATGAAATCGTAAAATAGGATGAATAGTAGGTTTCCATTTTTATTCGCAATTTAAATTAAGAATCAAATATAACTTTTATACAGTGCAGATTTTGAAATCACTTATTAGGTTATACAATAGCTTAATACTCGTACGCCTGCTTGTATTACTATCTGGTGGGTTACATTAAATTATTGTGTAAGAGAAACATTAAGTGAAGCAAAACTCCAAACACATCATGTTCATATTATTAAAAATATAACATTTTAAATTCTTCACACTTTATGCATAACTTACTATGCAACTTGTCAAACAGAACTTTAATGCTTGGCAAGGAACCGTGTTATAACCGTGGTATTGTTGGTATGACATGACGTGGCCAATATCTGTCCAATAACTTGGTACATTGGTGTACATTAACAAAATGTTATGCTAAATAAGAAAGAAAAATATTTATAAATTACAGTACAATTTATTTTTATCATTACCTTCAGAGTAAAAATTCAGTCTAAAATTTTTTTTATTTCTTTCCTGTTTATGAGACCTTACGCCATTATAAATAAGTTTAATTGTTATTTATACCAGCAAATATATATATTATTTCATTCCGTGTTAATAACATAAGATTAATGGAAACTTAGGTAATAATGATCCAGTCAATTGTAATCTTACATCCTAATAAGACATTAATCAAAAATAGTTACTATATAACCGTTTAATAATTATTAATATCTTTCTTAGCAAATCAGATTTTCAATAGCATTTTCAAAAGCATTCCACAATTTCCACAATAAAAGTTATCGCTCCGTGACACACGCGAAACACCTCCGTATCACTCAAGAAAATAAGTGAGGTTACCGAAGAGAATCGGGTATCACTCCGATAAACTAGTCAGGTCAGTGTAAAACACGAGTATCAGTCCAATATAAAAACCAGATCGACGGACATAAACAGATCTTATTAGGGTAAAAATGCTCTGTACAAGTGATAAAAGTTGAATGAGATTTTGGCGCAATATGAACGCTGCCTCACTATTTCTCACCAATGACCCTCCGTCATTAATCGGTGATAGCGTCCGATCGTCCGTTTAACTTTTCTTTTGTTATATCGTCTCGTTGGATAGATTTTGAACGATTAAAATAACAATGATCATTGCATAAAATAGAGACTTGACTATTGTATACTGCTGAATTAATACATAACTAAAGATATGAATAAGTGCGGTATACATTTTCCTTTACTGTAAGTCGATGTGCGTGGGGTATGAACCGCTCAAAACCGAAATAGAGGCTGAAGTATTTTCATCATTATCACTGCTCGTGGACAATATTTTTGTGATATAATTATATGTAACCATTTATAATAGCAAAACCGACGTTACAACTTGTGGCTGTTGTTTTTAAACGATTAGAAACTGACATGTTTTGGCAATATACGAAATGTCTGTGTCATTTGTTTTGTGGATTCGTAAATATATATAAATATATCGTAATAGTTTGTATATCACTCGATTTGTCCCACTCGTTTTTCTTATAATCTACTGTACCTACTGAAAAAGTTGAAATTTGGTGGATATAGTAATAAAGTTTCATTGACGGACGCATATAGCAAATAAACGAATTCCGATTACATAGGTAACACACCTTTCGGAAGGTAAAATAAAGTAAAAAAAAGCTTTCGTCACGTGAGACATCTTACGAAAGATTTCGTAAGAGATATATATAAGTTTTGAAGTAAATTTTAAAAATCATGGTTTAGGAGATGAAAAAAAAAAGACACGATATCGATCATACTTCTACGAGTCCAATTTGGACTTCACTATTTTTTTCTTTATATTTTTTAGGTAACAACTGATCAATCGAGCAACTTAATGTGATTAACATCAGCTGCACTGTCTATGCAAGCCGACTGAAAAGGGAAACACGAATATATTTCTGGGAGGACCCCAGTATCAAAAACCGTTAGAATATAGCTGAAGGAAATCGTTTTCTACATTTTACATCAGAAGAATGTGTCACACAAACCGTTTTGTAGATTGATTCTTGGTGATCGATCCATGTTGAAACCATCGGATAGGATCCGATAGTTTTAGGCATACGGAAATTAAAATTATTGATAAATAGTTTCTCAGAACAGTTTCCATTATATAAACCGTAGAATACTGAACCTATAAGATTAGGATCGTTGGTAAAATAAATTGCTTTGGTCTTTACCAGAGTCCACTTGGCTACTCGGGGTTTGTACTCAAAGGTGGAAGATGGGTGGGAGTATTCCATATAAGGTCAGACTTTTATAAAGCAGCATCTCAGACTCTATTATGAAGTATCGCTTAGTTCTATGTTCTCAATGTTCAGGTTTTTTGCGGCTCACTCGTATTTATATGTGCTGGATATGTCTCAAGAATTATGTTATAAAGAAGTTAAGTATTAAAATGGCACCGCACATGGTTTCTGATCATTAATAGAATATATCCATCTGAAGACAGGGACTTGGACAATTTTAGAGGATCTACTCATGATAAACACAGGCTGAGCATTATAAGTTTAATGGAAAAATAATTGGTTTCTATTTTTCTATAGTATCCTTAATTCTATAGCCACACTTTTTTGCTAGTCGGATGCGGTGAGAAAAGTATTAAAAAAATACATAGTTTACTAACGAAGTTTTTGGGTAATGTGTCAATCCTATGCAATAAAACTTTCTGGTCGACCAGAGCATATGCAGAAGCCTGGATCTCGTTTAATCACACCGTGCTTCTCTTGCACCAAACCAAGTGCCAAGTCCCAGAAAAAACAGCAATCCCTTCAAATTGTCCTGCAACTTGAGGCTAACATCAAGCAAAGCAAAGCAAAGCAAAAATGACAATAAGCGGTAGTTTGTCATCGCTCACGATCTGCAGGTTCCTTTTCTTTGGGGCTATTGATGAGACGAACAGAGCCTGTAAATTCCACTGCTCCATCATAGCTGTTTCATAGCAGGAGCGATCTTCTCCAAATTTCTCTCGGAGGTCTCCTTCTTTACCATTAAAGTGCGCAGTCTCCACAGCCCCACAGTTATATTAGGTCGTATTGCATAGTTATATAGGTTGTATTACAGTCAATTACTCTTTTAATTAATTTAAATAATGAAAAACAAAACATGAATTTTGTTCCTTTAACAACCTGTTAATGTTGCTCATAGTTCATCTTGCGGTTATCAATAGCGATATATATTATTTTAATAAAGAGATAGAGCTATTTATTATGGCGTAGGTAAGCGTCGTTTGCAACTAAACTCATCTATAATGTAAATTCAAAAAGAATAAAATATGTATAGCGTCGATACCGTCTACCAATCTTCAACCTTACATTTAATTTGGGACGTACTTATAGTAATAGAGTTGGTGGAAATAAATTTTTATTTAGAATTCGCTAACTCGGACACTAATAAGAAATTCTGCGGTAGTAAAAGCATTTGCGATTAATTAAATTGGAGGGAGTTGAAAGGTTCTCTGAAATTTGTACTTAGGTTGTTTAGTTTAGTATTCAGTGCAGTATATTACGATGGAACTGCTATAATTTATTACATTTATGTAAATGAATGTTATAATATCATTGTATCTTATCTATTTGTAGAAAATAAACAACTAATTGTTTAATTAAAAATTACGTCTAATTTTGTTATCATTTAATCTTACAAATTCCTGGAATTGTAAGTTTTACGTCCACAGAGTAAGAGTCAAGTTCATTTTGAACATTTATCTAACTTATTTTTACCCTTACATAAGGCAGTTTAAGTTCCATTTTACACCCCTTGCTTTGGCTAAGTATCAAGGATGCTGAATATTTTCTATTAAGTGTTTCTACCTACTGCTATGTTGTTGTGTTTTTACTACTACCTTGTAAACATTTTTTTGTAACCGAATTTGAACAAAAATATTTCGGATATTAATTAAATAATACTTCTAACAATGTAAATAACAAAATAACTAATACTCTTAGTTTACATTAAATAGGCTTTTCCTAAGTTAGTGCGCTTTATCATCTGAGGTTATATAGCCACTTACTATCAGACGAAATTATAGTCTAGCATTATATAGCTTCTAAAAATAACTAACCCCTACATATATTTATATACAAGAACATGCATTACTTAGCCCAAATATTCGTAATTAAAATTTACATCTGATAAAAATTCGGCGACACTTGTGTGCACAAACACGTGTGTCATAAATTTGCTTGACTCTTTACGTTCTACATCTAGAATATAGATTCTAGTCAAGAAATAGTTCTTGCCCGCCAGCGGTGGAGTACACAGAGTCTACAATGTATCCCTAAATGCTAGTTCGGCATAAGACGGATTTATTTTAATGTCAAGTTAAGTACATAAATAAATTAAATTCTACAAAGTTTATCGTTCTTTATGTTGTGTGATGTCTTATATTTTCAATTGATTATCTTCATTTTTAATTTTAAACAGAAACCGTATAATATCTGTAAAGGTCTGAGGTAAAAACGCAGTTAAAAGACTGTTTAATTTTTACAGTACGGTATATTGGTACAACACAATGCACAAAAAAACAGTAAAAAACAGAAAACTTGGGAAAATGTAGGAGCGCGCTCGCACGGTAGTCGCATTCGAAAACAGATTAAAAAATTATACCCGCCTATTTTGATTTTAAATTTAACTTTTTTACCGTGCGCGCGCGCCGCTATTAGTGTTGCCATCGTGATACTATAAATGTCTTAATATTAGTGTTTTGCGTCGCCTACAATATCTATAGTGTAAAAAAACATAATAATAAAAATTGTACCTAATGCTGACGTAAAGATGATCACGAATAAACAAATCAAAACAAGTAAATATTATAACAAAAAAATATCGACTTCAATTTGAAGAAGGTGAAATTTTTGATTTCATCTCATATTTTTCAATACAAATTATAAAACTGAAATTTATATAAATTTATATATAAAATTTGCTTTGAAAATTTAATTGAAGTGGGATTTGATGGAAGTTAAATTGAAGTTAAAATATATTAATGTCGCTAAAATCTGTAAAACACACCAATGAAACTTACAGGTACTCAAAGATTAGTGCGTGGCGTAATAAGGATCGAGAGCCGGGCGGCCTCAGCTCGTAGCGCAAAAATTTTCATAGTAGTGTGATGGCACTAAACAGAACACATTAGAGCTCAATACATTAAGTTTATGTTTTTGTACACCTATTCAGGTTAGTAAGATTTTTGTTGCACTGAAGGGCATCAAATATCAAATATAAAGTAAAACACACTTGTAGCCCAAAATAGATTTTTATCACTAGTTTTTAATCATGTTCTTAAGAGTATACAGAGTATAAATAAGTCCATTATGATGTAGATTAAAGAAACCTTAAATAATAAAGATATTAATTTTGAAGTTATTAAACTTCCTTATTTATTATTATACACTGTTAATGAAAGAAGGCATTTTAAGGATTTTTCGTTGGAACTTCAAAGCTGTTTGACGAAAACAATGCAAACAATTTCTTACGTTAAAGTACAGTTCAATCCAAATGTTTCTAAAAGTGTTAAATAGGACTATGGAGGAATGTTCGAAATTTAAACCTTGTGTTAAGTACAATTGTTCGAAGCAATTTAATTTTAAAATTGAAAATACCAAGGCTGTACTCTCTTCCATTTCGAGCTCGCGAAAACTATATTGCGTTTTTTATTAAAAATACGGACTATTCCAACGAGGAGTAAACTGCCACTAAAAGGTTATGGTTACTGCGATGACATTTGCAGGGATACCTAACTTATAAAATTGGTGATTCTCCATCCAATGGTCGACCTTCTGGGATAGCCGATAAACCATAAACTTAGTAATTTCATAAATTATTTGTGATTATTTTAAATGACAGTGTTATGGTTCGTTTTTTTCTGTTTTAATAAATTAGTTTTAAGGTTATCGGTCCACGACAAATAACATCAAAGTTTAAGAAAAGTTAATATTATATAGTAAATTAAAAAAAAAACCTTTTTAACTGTTACAGTTATGTAAGTGTTAATAGTTATGGAATCTTTTATGGTGTATCACTGCTAACAAGTATTTTTAGAGTTGCATACATCCGTTGAAATATAAGATTTATCACATGAGATTTTTTTTTGAATCCGCTAAACAGAAAATTTTGAAATTCATCACATTTATAGAATGTCATGATTGAATGATAATTTTATATCTAAAGAAATATACTTAATAAAATGTACAATTGCTAAATTTTCAGAAAAATAAAACCTTGATATATTTAAAATACATAATCCAAACCCACGAGAGACTCCAGATTCGGTCTTAGTTGGTTTTCCTACACTCGGAAATGGCATGGATATCATAAGCAATCGGTCTGGAATATAATCCAGAACCGTCCGTACGACAAGTGGAATCACTATCAAACTAGCCATCGGATGTCTGATCAACTTTAATTCAAAATGACCATTGTTATATAAATTCAATAAACATAATAGACATGGTGAATTCTCTTACAGACACAAAGTGTAAAAATGTTTAATTCGATTTAAAATAAAACCTTGCATGTTTTACCGCAAAACAAACAACCAATTTAGATTTTACGCGCACGCATCACGTAACACCAAATTTACATTAAGGGAACCAATACTACGTGGCTCAGCTGTAACGTGACATTTCCATTAGTTTGCTGAGCGAAATTATTAGTCAATTGTTTGGTTAGCTCGCTATTGTCTAAACAACATTGTTATGTGCTCATTGACAAGATAACGAGTTCCATACACATCGCAACGACACACGGCATCGACCGTTGTCGCTTTGGCGGCAATAAACAAACTACCAATAAATTTTTGAGCGTGGATTTACTTGAACTTTCTAATTAGTTAGAGGTTAATAAAATATATAAACTGATTTTAATAGATAAATGTGATATTTTTATGTAAAGTAACTTAGCTCTGTCTATAGAAACTCATTTTTCTTTTCATAATATTATGTCAAAAGCATTATTACGAGTATTAGATGTTTTATTTTTTACGGTACAAAATTTATCATTTTAGTACTCGATTTTAAGAATTCTTAAAAATTTAGTTTATTCTTATTAACAGGAACCAACACAGCATACACAAAAACGCAAATTCATTCATAAAATTTACAAACTAAATATTGCCTCAATTACAGGTTAATACGGCATGCGTTGTGAACATTATATATTTATTTTGTAAAAAATATTTCAATTGTGTATTTGTCCAATCTTAATGATGTTTAGAATTTGACTTTTTTACATTAACTACGACATATCGTAGACATTTTTTGACAATCCCAAGGTTTATAACTAAAGTTTTATGAATATATTATTTTAAGTATTTTTAACATCGAAATAAATAGAAGTATAGAAATGGTATTTTGGTTTCTATATCCATAAAATAAATATTTTCATTTATAATTATTATCATCACTTTAATGTAGCGGTTGTTAAGATTTTCGAAAGCCGTCGGATGGATTAAAAAGTTACTATTGGCTGCTCACTATCTCCGCCATTAAACCGTATTGGAGCAACGTGGTTGTACATTATTCCGACCACTTCATTAGCCACTATATATATATATATATATATATATATATATATATATGTACTTAATACTTGTCAATAGTTATTGTTTAAAAATGTATATATTTAATATATTTTATGTATATTCATAAAATTTAATTACATCGATGATCTTTATAGTCGACGCTCAGGCTATGTAGAGTCTCAAAAAGTGCTTTGCAGAAGTCGATTTAAGGTAGGGTTAAGTTTTAAACACTACAAAATATATGGGTATGCACGCATGTTGACTTTTACTTATGGAATTATTCTCATTCTTTAAAGTGCATTCATAGGTTGTTTAATTTATACGAAATTAAGTTTCGTATAAATTTTTGGACGTATTGGGGCGGCCTAGAGTACTCCCCCCAATCCCATGATGGTAGAAAAGGGTGTCGTAAGAGACGACAGAAGCCAGACTGCTTGGTGGTAGGGCTTTCGCGTAAGGATTATATTATCAGTATTATTATTAAGTCATTGATATTAATAGTGGTATTCTTATCTTTCCGTGAAGCCTGCCTGGCTAGCTACCACACTCCTGCTTGAGTCAGCCGCCAAACGACTCGTCGTGTTCCGGCTGGGGGCTTGAGAGCCAGTACTTGCTTTTTTACCTTCTCCTCATTTCCTGGCCGACAACGCATCGGTGATACCTTGGTCTTGCTGATGTCCATGGGCGACGGTGACCACTTACCATCAGGTGGCTCGTCTGTTCGTTTGTCGGTTATTAACATAAAAAAAAAATTATATCTAGACGTAAACTTATTGTTTGTAACCATAAATTAGATGGATCATATATCTGATAAAATCGTCACGATAAACACTAGAATAACATATATAGAATGGAGTAAAAAGTGAAGTTAAAGATGATAATGATATTTGATGATATTTCGAGTTGTGATTTATAAATCAAATTCAAAAAATTTTTGTTGATAACATATTTTGTGATTAATACAACTTATTATATGAAATGAACTTGTTAGTATTAATATATTAAGTTTTAAAAGTTCAGTAATTTAATGATACTTTCGTACATTTTTGCTATTTATTACAACGGTTATTCGACATACGAAACCATTGTAAGAATATTTCAACGTTATCAGTTTAGTGTATCAAATCGTTTCCGTGCAAACCGACAGTAATTATTATCATACTTTTAACACAACATTCGCAAATAAAAAACCGGGTATAAGCATAAAGTCCGCGAATTATTCGATTCATTTCAAAGGAATCCTACTAAAAGGAACGAGAGAGTAACTCAAAGCTTTTATATCTCGTTGCGAGGCGTCTTATTGTCTTCAGCGATATATGTATTAAAGCTTGCTTTCTCTTGCGTAAATAGAATCCATTGGAAAGAGAAGTGCTTGTTCGAAGTGCAAGGGGAGGGGAGGGGTCTAGGTGTAATGCTTCATGTGAGTGTCGGGCACAATGCAAAGTAGATTGAATTGGAAAAAGTCTCTTCACTCGAATAGCGGCTTTCGGTACTCCGGGGAAAAGGGAAACTCGCACTATAGGGTTAACAATAAGAACAACCTCCTTGGAGGATACTTTTATATCTCGATGCGAAATTCCTCTTCAATTTTGGTATAATTTTGTAATTGTTTCAATCGTAAGAAGCAATTTTTTATTATGATTTTTATGATTTGTTTTATTTCAAATTTATAGAATTTGATTGTATTGAGTCTAGTATATTGACTGTCGGTGAATATACGTTTTCTGCTCTCAGCTTATCTCGCGTGTATTCGATGTATATTTAATAAATTTATTTTTATCGTGTAATTATCGTCCCTATCTTTCGTTTATTTGAATAAATACAAGAAAAATGTTACATTAATACTTGAGTTGTTGCTTAATGCAATTTTCTCTTACCACTCTAAAATAAGTCTAATTTCAAATATAATTATATAACGTTGCACAAGGTTACCGTTTGTAATTTGTTCTGTTATATTTCTGTGTGTGTATTCTAAAAGTAAATAAAAATAAAAACAGATTTAGGTTGTTTTTGACTACAGATATCAGTCAATAACGGGTTGCCATTTTTTAATGTGAGACAGGCAGGAAATACATGCATTGTGAGATTGTGATCACATTTGAAAAGAGCACAATAATGACTGCAACTTTGTTTGTGGAACGGTAAATTTATCACAATATGAATAAAGATTGAGTTCGGTGTTAAGCGGTCAATAAACCCGCGTTTGATATGTAACAAACCTCAAGTGAAACTTTTCTACTGGAAATTGGCCATAAATGGGGTGCACTGCTGCGAAACGCAAAAAATTTATTGTACTGACATTGTATTGTACAAGCACCATTAGACAAACAGACAAGGTCGAGATCAAGGACGTACCCTTTTCATATTAAATAAACCTAATAGAATAACTAAATTACTGAAGTAAATGTGAGAAGACATTTAAAAGTATATTTAAAAATTATTGTTAAAACATTTTACTAATCGTAGTCTACAATAATTTTGCTGAGTCTTCTCTAATAAGCTTCAAAACCTAGAATAAGTTTTTAATCCTATTCAAACACTTCTTTAAATTGTAAATAACACTTTTGTAATAAAATAACACCAAATAAAACAGAATATGCTTTCTTATCCTTGTTTTTATACGATGGAAAAGCAATAACTGTGATCAAAGTGACGTCGAGAAATGGTCGAAGATGGTTAAGTCATTATTTTTATTACAGCTTTGATGTTCTAGCATTTATCTCAGGACTTATTTGCGAAGTTAAATTTTTATTGAGCAGAGTGGAGCTTATTTTTTGTTCAGTTTCAACTCCAGGACAGCTTTTATAGAGTGCTTTAGGAATGAATGAAAAATTTACAGTTTTATTTGTACATTCCTGTAATGCCTTTATCAGAAATGTTAGAGAACAAACGAAGCGTGTTCACTTGGAGAGTTTATATAAAAATGGACAGTTAGATGTTCGTTGAAGGAACTAGTTATATATACTAGTACTGTTCTTATTTATATAAGATTCCAAAATCTCTCCTTAAGCGCGGGATGACTGCGAAAAGGTTTTTGTTGGTAAGAATACCACATAACGTAAGAACATTACCAGAGCTTTCGGGTGTATTTTGAAGGTACAACGGGTTTATTTTGTACTCGACTACAGTAAAACACTATAATAAGTTGAACATATTTCTACGGTTTCTTATCCGGCTCTCAACAATGTTGAAAGTTGAATGGATAATAGTTTTAATTGACACGAGGCCAACAATTTATTTACATAACTCTTTTCACATACAATATTCGATATAGACATTATTTACACAAGAGATTGCTTTAATGGCAGAAGATAGATAGGTAAAAAGTTAAGAAAAGAAAGAATTTTTCATTTCAAGCATTCAATGCAACATTTTCAAAATATTCAGACAACTTCGAATGCTTCGAACGAAAAATTTGCTCGAGTAAATGAGTGGAAAGTAGGAAATGCAAAAATTTCCTTTATATTTTTTATCTGAACCGTTTTCAGTGCACTTGTTGAGTAAGAAGACTCAGTGTTCTCGAAGCTACTAAATTATTTGTGAGTAAGAAAAACGATTATATGTCCATTATACAAGCGATGCTTATCGTTAGTACATCTGTCTCCCAAGCTACTGATCTACTTGGAAATCCGAGACGTGCACGTTAGGTTTATATATATTAACATATTAATTGGAGAATTTTATTGTCACATAACTTATGGACATATTTTTATAAACGCTATTTATTTTAATTTTACTGAATCTTGATAATTTGTAATAATAAAGCTGAACCATTTATTGTAAAAATTGCGTTTGTCATTTTCTCTGTGTCGTCGTTGTGTGACAGAAAATATATGCCATCAACCGATGTTTGAAGTGATGGTGATGAGAAAATCTATTAATTTCTAAAGAAAAACATAGATTAACAACGGATCCAGACAATTTTCTAAATCTGAATTGATTGACTTTTATAACAAACTTCTTGCTAATACAGACAGGGAACGCTTCGAGTTGGTCCCCATCTGACCGATACGTAATTTTGCTGAAAGCGATTAAGAATGATATTCACTAATGAAATATTAGCATGTTATTGTTCTAAATGTAACAATGTTTTTCACAAATTGAATTGACTGTGGTCAGTGATCGGATTTCGAGTTATCGATTGTGGAGTCCATACATTGTATTAAAGTGAGGTTTGCCACGTTGTGGTTTTGTAATTTGTATTATAATAACTATATATAGATAAAATTAGAAATTTTAAATAACTATATTTTTGTAGGAATATTTATGATTATAACACAACAAAAACATTCCGTAGAAATAGACAAGTCTCAATGAAATTTATGTTTCCATAAAAAGTAGCAAAAACAATAAAAGTTGAGTTTAAGGGGCGATTATAAGGAAACAAATTATTTTGGATCATTTTTATATTTTGTATATTTCAATGATTTCATAGAAATTTATTATTTATATTATATTTACTTATATTCGGGAAAATTATTTCCTTACTCCAGTTACAGATAAACAATTATAATAAAAATAAAGTTTTAAGATAAGTTTTATAAATTGGTGTATCTGCTGCTAGATCTACCTGCACGAATGCGACATTTATATTTTAACCACCGTCAAATAATTAAGTACTTTCTTTACTTTTGTGGCGCTTAAAGCAGTTGTTTTTTCCAAAAAAGTTTTGAATATCGATAATAATATCGTTTATTCCACTAAAGATCTGTATCTCTGCTCCTAGCTAGATTGTTTTAAAGTACATTACTTTCGATGGCTTACTATATACTTATAAAACCCCTTTTAAAACATTTGTATATTCGTTAGCAATTAATCAATATTAGCTACCTGCATTCCATCCACTAGATTGAGAGTGCGGCTCGTGTGGGACGCTAAAATATTCACAATCAAACAGCAATCTACTCCGAATAGACACCAGTGAAATTGTATGCAAAGGTGTCGCATACAATTTCTGGTTCTCACTACTTCGGATGAGAAAAAAAATCAGCATTCTCTTTTGTGCTTAACTTCAAATACCAGAAATCAAAGTATAGTCTTATATAGCTATATTTATTGATTGTTGTATTATGTTTGAATAATGTGAGCTTCAACTGTACGTTTACTGTAAAATGGAATGGATTTTTTATACGTTTCACTTCCATACATCACGGACTTTCCGTTGCATAAAGGTAACACGTCTGCCCCCTTATAATATGTTAATATTATGTCCTTTAAACTACCAGTAACAATTCAATAATTCCATAATTTTATCTTCCATAAACTTACTTGATTTACTCACAACGGTCATAATAACAAAACAGAACAACAGCTGAATTATTTAACTATTGCACTAAAACTGTTTCTACGATACATCATTTCTTAAAAATTAAATTACTTTCAATTGTATATTGCAGAGGACGATAAATATATATAAATCGGAGTAAATCGGCTGCAACAATATTTCAGAGAGATCAACCAACCATACGAATACTACAATCAAGTTGTTTCATATATGTGCGGAATCCTAACAATGATAACTAAACGTCTTTACGCAAAATTTTAAAGTTGTATAGTCCAACAAATGCAGGCTTTTCATACTAAATCTGAATACAATAGCAGTGCGGCAGAAATTACTAAAAGAGAGTATAGTTATCTAAGCTCTCCCCGGAGCATAATGCAAAGCCAACAAGAGCACGTTTAATATGTCCAGCACATAATAATGCTATAGCATTGTGTGATATATTATTTCATAATAACCTTGTACAATTCCAAGCCGTTCAGAAATATTACGTAGCGAGAAATAAAATAGCTTTGTTGAACGCAATTTTAAAATATATTCTATGTTTAAATAATGCTTATTTTTTAAAAATCAAAATATTTAAAGTAAACATTATAACGTTAAACGTTACTAACGTTCGTTTGCTATCAATGGCAAAAGTTAAATAAAAAATATATAATAGGTTATAGTTGAACGGAATTTACATGGAAGTAGAATTCTGACCAAATATGTATCATTGTAACGTATCGCATTCCCATATCCCGTATCACGGTGTCGTTTGAAACGTTGTATTTAGAGGTGGATTCCTCGTGTTACTCCGCATTCTATATTCCGAAAGTTATTTGTTCATGATTGGGTAAGTTTGACTCAAAATTAATGAGAGAATTCATCATAACCGCATATCATCATACGTCCTAAGTACTAATAATTATATTAGTACTAGTCCTAAAATTGGTTCTGGTAACAGGAAGTAGTACTAGCATTACTACAGGTTTTAATACTATAATTAATACTTTTAATCATGACTTATGTCTCTGGGTTAATCTTAAATTCGACACTAAATGGAACTGGCCGTATGGTGTATCGAAGGAAAAACATGAGGTCAGTATACAGAGAAAAATTATCGTAAGCGTGTACGAATGGATTATGATCCTTCCATACTAGCGATTACTCGTGTCACATGCACGTGTAGACCGATCTAAATTGCATATGGTGCGCGTATATTCACTATTGCAATATGGACTGATGTTCCAGTTTTCATCGAGAATGGCGATTAATACTTGCCACTTTGCTGTCTGCTCCGCCACGCGTTCTATATTGGGCTCGCTTTTATCGAAAGGAAGGGCTAAATCAATTTTTCCGTCACAAATCAAACTTTCTTTCGATTAACGCAGTCTTTCGATTACAATCCATATTGCCTCACTGGGTTCTAGTTTCCTCTCACAATGAGGCGGTTAAGGCCATAGTTCACCACCCTGGCCAAGTGCTCGTTAACAGACGTCAAATATCTTTGAGAAGATTTGAGAGAACTGTAAGTCATACAGATTTCTTGTTCTTTACATACAATAACTTATTTTTTGACATCAATCCCACCTGCTGGTAAGTGGTGATGAAGCCTGAAATGTAGAACGTACTAACTTATAAAAGCGTATTCGCTCGCCTCTTGAAGACTCCCACATCGTAAGTAGCCGGGATCACCGACGCTAGTAAACTATTCAGTGTTTTGCAGTGCGCATAAGTTGCCGGGGACACCGACGCTAGCAAACTATTTCAGTCCTTTGCAGTGCGCATTAAGAGTGATGACGCAAATCGCGTCGTCCGTACACACGGAATGGTCACAACATAGGAACTCGCCGTACGTCGGGATGTTCGACGGAGAATTGGCGATGGGGGAATTATTTAGTACATTTCTGAGGATGTTCTTCTTCAACGAAGCAAGTGATATTTAATTTGTAATATCCAACTAATTTGAAAAATTAGAAGTGCGTGCAGGATTCTAATTCTAGTATCCCTCACGAGAGCTGTTCAAACCACTAAGGTACCACTTCCCTGACATTAGTGAAACTAGTAATGAAATCCATTAATTGTTTTAATACAACACAATTAAAGACAAAAGTTCGAGGTACATACATATAAGCACACATTGAGTGCCACTTATTTTTATGAAAAGCTAGCCGCCACGATTTCCGCTTTATATTACAAATTCGAATACCAGCACAGCTTTTTAGACATAATTCAAATGAGATATAATGTACGAATATTCTTGATCGGTTAAAGCGTTCAGAAGTTACAAGATTACTAACAGACACTCCAACAATTGTAAAGTATGTAGATATTTTTACAACCGAGGAATGATTTAAATTAACTAATATTATATTTAATTTTAGGACCACAAAATTTTTATTACTTTTACAATACATTTAATCAAGCAGTAGTTAATGTAATTTAATTATAAAATGCTTTGTATATATTTTACCGTAATTTTTCTAAAACACATTTTTGACTTTCATATTAGGTATCTATACTCGTATTTTTACTTCTAGTCTACCCTTAAGAAACAGGTGGGCTTTTAGAATTTTCTCAGGCTGAAATATTACCGTCGTTATGTTTCCTAGAAATATATAATGGGGACGATAAATTTCACAAGTCATAGATCAAGCAGAATTTATTCTTTAGCGTATATTTTGGCATTTCATTAAAGATTAAAACAGAAATTATTTATGGACGCTTCATTTATACATGTTACTTGTATCACATTGATACTATTATTATGTTGCTTATAGCTGTACGGCTTCAGTGAATCATAAGCAATCAATCGAGTTAAATAATGAAGAGTGCAATCGGGATGGATGTATGAGCGAAATTTTTTGAGCGATATTGTGTGTGATTCCAAGATACGTAAAGATATCAAACTACCTTTTTATTGTAGGATAACAGCCATCGGCCTTGAGCCTTTTTCGAAACCAGAAAGGCTATAGTTGCTGCTGTGTGGCTGTGTTGACTGTTATTTTCTATAAAACAACAGCAAATCTTTTGTTCCAATTCAGTCCTTTGGAGTACCAATGTGTCTGTGAGCATCTTTATATGCAACCAGGTATGTCTGATTACGCTGGTCATAGACTGTTATGTATTTGATATCAGGTTCTTATGAAGTTACAAACAGACCAGTCTTTATCAATGTAGTACGAAATATAGTGAAGTTATATTTTTAAATTAAAATAATCGAAACAAAATTTTATTAAATTTAAGTTCTTCAATCACTGTTGACTCATAAATCTAACTTGACATGAGTTAATTGCGCAATAGCAAATCGTATTCAAATAAATATTTCAGGTATTGTAGAATACAAATATAGTATAGAAAAATAAAGTATTATGTCTATTTGGTATTATACCTTAAAATTACCTAAGAATTATTTATAATATTATTCAAATTGTTTGGTGGGTACTTACCTTTTCTCTCCCGTCCACCTTCATGCCTAAATACGATAGGTCGGTTATGCTCTCGTCGCCACAAGACAGTCGGCGGCGGGACACCAGTCGCGCTGCATGTGAGTCTAATGTTACCTCCTTCTCGCGCCGAACTGCCCTCTGTCACCGTATCAACAATATCTGGCGGTATAACTACCGACAGATGGCCCATCTGAAAAAATATTTGTATTGAAAAGAGTATGATTTTGTGGAATAAACAGAGGAATTTTAATTTAAAAAAGTTTGATGAATTTAATGAGAATACCAGCTCCTCACTGTGCGGTCATCAGTTCTTACATATTTCGTAGTTCTTTCTTACATACATAATTGACACGGGCCGTAGGGGAATGCCATATTTACGTTGTACCAGCACGTATCAAAACTTACCTGACTCTTCATGGGATCTGTGTTGACTTGACACATATATGTACCAGAGTCGTTCGCCTGGACGTTGCTAACATGCAGCTTCCATGTGTTATGGTTGTTGTAAGTGACTGAAAGACGTGGGTTCAGGGCCACCATATTGGTGTGAATTGCCAAAATAGCTTTTGAGTCTGATTTAATCCATGCCACCTGCAGAACAAATGAGAAAATAAGTCAATTCGGTTATAAATAAAGACGATTATTCACTAGAATATACTATGTCATGAGTGGCTAAATGTCCTATTAATATATTTTAAACATCCAAGATCCAAAACAAACAGCTCTCTATATTAGTCTATGCTTGCGTTAAAAGGGGACTGAACGGTCGTTTGACAGGTACATAGATGTGATTCATAATTATGCATTAAACAAATTGTTCATAAAATGACAAATTGTACAAGTGATGAAATTTCAAATTTAAATACTTATTATTAACAGTATATAATTGGAATCAAAACAATTAGAAATTGTCCTTTTACTTTAGTAAAAAGAGAAATAATATCGCAGACTCGAAATTGGCTTACGGTTATGTTATCCTACTATCGTCTCGAAATGTCATAGACGGTTGTCAAATTTATATTCTCTATAAGGACGTAAAATATAGGCCATAAAACCTGATGAAAAATAGGGCACTTGAAAGTTTCCTAGATATTAATATGCATTAAACATGGATTGCCTTTTTTAGTATTTATCATAAATTAAGTGGAATAAATGTAATGATAAAAGTGTATAATAAGAGATAATAAAATAGAAGTGATGGTGATGGTTGTGAATGACATCGATGGTGACATTGGAGGGACTAGTGTTGATGGTGATATTAATGGTGCTTATGACGATAATATAAACTTGTTTTTAAATGCGCCAAATATCATGTAATATGTATCAGTATCAATACAAATGAATTATAAATTTAGAATTGAATAAAGAGATGTTACAAAATGTATAACTTTACGACCAAGGCCAAGTCTAAACACAAAAGTAGAATATCATATGTAAAATCAAATTTTATTGTTATTTAACATAAAATATGTTTGGTACTTTGAAAATGAGTTTGACACTTAAATGCGATTTCCGTCCTCTTATCCTTCCTCTTTAGGTACGAAAAAATATTAATATCACAGATTAATATAAGGTTATTTGGCTGGTGTCATTTTAATCAATCACTGATGCTTGACAAATCAGGACCGAAAATTAAAATATTTGAATATAATAACCTGACTGCAATGACAGTTGACGGTTCTTTGGAGTAATTTTAGTTAGTCAGACAATATTTGATAGACAGTATTTTGACAGACAATATTTTGACACACAGAATTTTGACAGACAGTAATAAACTTCATCTCATAAAATATTGAAGGCGATAGTATTTTACTGAATATCCTACAAGCGATTCGATTAGTATAAAAAAAATACACTTATGGTTACCAAACCCTTCACTAATTCGCGCTGAAGTAACATGGTAGATCAAGCTCCAGATCTTTTTAAACTCACGAAGAGGCTTTAAGAGACCTATGAAACTGAAGTAGGCTAATTGGTTTGAAATTACGTGTTCATAATATTATCTAGAGGTTCCCGCCATAAGTGGGCATTTTTTTTCACTCTTCAATCAATGATATTCCGCCTTTATTAATGTTTTTTTTTAAATAATCTATTCAACTTAGATCAATGATACTTAACCAACATGTCTACGTTTACAAATGAATGTTCAGAATGAATTTTATAACTTGAAATATAAACATGTAATGACTTTAAATTCAATTTTTTTACAAGAAATTAACCCTAACATATGTAATAAAGTTTCCTTTTAGCCGAGAAGCGTACGATAAAGAACATATAGTAATGTCAATAATTAAATACAAAAGCCAATCCCAGCAACTTGCCGCAGACTCGGGAACGCGGTTTTAATTTAAGAAAGCAATTAGGTAGCGTATGAACAAAACAAAACACTCTCATGGCGAATTGCATACGAGCGTGAAATTTCATTTTATGGCCTGGATTAATGTCATAAATTGCTCGCCATTTCCGCGGCGCTCCTCCAAGTTTTAAATCGTTTGTATTGTTCACTGCGAAGACGAAACTTAATGTGACTTAAACGCTGTAACTGCGGTGAATGTAGGTAAAACTGGGGAACGACACGTTAAATTGTAGGGGAGTTTTACCCGAGGAATGTACCAAGTCTCATCCGTAGCGCGCTCGCGCATTTTTCATGTGACATCTCGCTTTGTTGTGGTTGGAAAATAAATTAGTAACAATTTCATTGTTTGCCAGAATTATTTCCATTGCAAGAGGTCGGAGTTTACATTTCTAGCAGAAAGCACGGATGTCATGCGCGCCAAGATTGTTGTAGTACAATGTCAGAAGTAAGTTTTGTAGACACAAGCTCTTACGTTACTCACGAATCTCAAAATCTACTTTGTAAGATGGAACGAAATATTTGTAATGCAATTCAGCATTTGTATGACATATAAATGTACGAGTAAGCCTTTATTTATATAAACATTTACAAAATGCACATTTTAATTAGTAGGTCCATGTCACAAATTGTAAGAATGTTGGTGAGCAAATTTTTTTCGATTCAAAGTTAGTAACATCTATACATATAATAAAATTGTAACTGATCGCTTTCTGTATATGAAGAATATATGAGAAAAACTAATTTTAGGGGACTTTGTTAATGCAATAGAACCCAAAACAATAGTTGTTACAATTTTTGTCTGTTTGTCTGTGCGTTCGTTCGCTCTAATCTCAGGAACTATATTTAACTGACTTATTTATGGTTTTCACTAATGTATTGCAGTAACCATCACTTAATATTTAAAGTTCGTTTAATTGCAATCTATAAGTTAAAAAGTTATAAATTAATATTGTTCTAAATAACAGAACGAGAAAAACCCAGTCCTAAAACGATGCAGGTGCTATTTCTAAGCGTAAAGCTTCGCTTTTCTGAAGCGAAGCGAGGGCAGCTTGCTAGTTTTAAAATATAATCTGCCGTTGAGTAACAAAATATGTTCTTTTTTTATTTATTTCGAAGATGGAGTAATGCATAGGTTTGCTGAGAATATCAGAATACGTTCAATTGTGTTTAGGTTGTTACACAACAATAATAAGTCCTTGAACTTAATTCTTTATTGAGCTATAACGTGCTTCAAGATAGTATGCCATATGATAGATACCGTATCATAGAGTCCAGTTGTTACACGTGCCAAAGAGAACAGTCGTAAAGATGTCTCAGAATCCTTCAAACGGCATGAGAACTTCTGACATTTAGGTTGACCATTAACCTCTCCACCGATCTGTACTGGATTAGTAAGCATTCCGTCCTGCTAAGAGACCCTTACTTTTAGTGGGTTCCGAATGTCCGAATATGTCGATGTACAAAGGTTTTTATTTAAAAACTGGCATGGGTTATAGGAATATCCCGAAACTCAATTTGTTTCTTCCACTATCATATAAAACTACTAAACTGAATTTTAGTTACTTTTCAATGTAAACTGTCAACTTTGTAACTGACATAATAATAATAATTGTGTCATCAAAATTAGTTAAATAAAGCTTAAAATATAGGCTTATCCAAGATATAAAAGAACGTTGTCACTGACAAAATATATAATAATAATAATACAAATGATCGTTGCTACTTTAAGACTTGATGTTATTGGTCTTGCGTTACCAAAAGTAATTTTAAAAATACCCACATTTGTAGTTTTTAAAGTACGTTAACGTTAACTACTACGTCAATAAGATACACTTAACAAATTGTACATATACACATGAAAAGTTTGGATTCCAACGAGCTTCGATAATTCTTCGATTTGTAAAAGTGTTTTTAACAAAAGTTACAATAACACTTTATGTAACTTAAAGTCATAACATGTAAATGTTATTACACATCTTGCCGACGTCTGTTAAAGTCGTAACGTTATTAGTTCTATGTACTAATTGTTTATCATAGGGATTACATTTAAGATGACATTTAAAATAATTAGCCGTCTTAAATAAGAACGGCACAACTTCTATAAAGTTAAGTCACGAGACGAGACAACATTGGCGCTTCCGAGAAGCAATAACATTTTACGCTTTGCACTCAGATTCAGAGGTACCTGTCGTGAAAATGTAATGAGTTTTGTACTTTCTTGAGTATTAAACCATGCTTCTTAACATTAAAAATATTAAAAACAGTTCATTACAAACACTTTGCTGGACAAGATGAAAGTGGGAGACCTACCTGTCCTGGAATAACCTACCTGTCGAAGGACGAATTTTAGGTTTGAGACACATATTTATTCGACAGACCAGTATACCTCCCCTAGCGGCTTCGCCAGCAAAATATGTGCTAGTGTTGCAATGCATTTTTCGATGGGAATCTAAATTTTTTGTTTAATAAAATATAAACCATGTTACTCGCAAATAAAGTAGGTTTTGATAAGTGTTTTTTTTTATTTAGTCTAGTAGTTTTTTTTTAATTTATGCATTAGAAACAAGCATACAATTTATTATCTATTTGTTATTTATCTCATGTTGGGGAATTTTTGATTTTGTAACAAAATTGTTAAAAGTGTTATTTAAATTTTCGTCTATCATTTATATCTGAATAATATTCACATTTTATTTCACTAAATTATGTATGAATTTTACAACAAAATATTCTTCGATTATATTAATGTCGTCTTTTTGTTCGATTTTGTTTTCATTGCATTAGGATTACTATTCGAAGACAAACTTCCTGGTTTATATATTTCTGCAGTTACAAAAAATAAACTAAAAAGTAAAATATACCTATTACCTAACTTAAATCTATATCTAAATCGCTATAACTGTTAAAAAAAATGGGATTAAATTTACACTCCACAATTTATAAAGTAAATACTCGTACTTTCCAGAATGATATCAAATCTTTCGTCCTGCTCGGAATATAACCAGACGATAGTTTTGTTGCGAATTGTTTGACGGGGTCGGACTTCTACGAAACGGGGAGCAAGCGATCTAATTTAATGATAATTATAATAAGACTCCATTATAATATTTTTTCAATATGGGGCACCTATTAACTGGAATTCCTGCCCCACCTTATATTTTTAGATCGAACTAAACGTATAAAAAGGTGTAGAAGAAATTTTTTTTTTTTATCAAAAACATATATAAAAAATATTTTACTAATATGGAACATAAAAAGTAACTTCCGCTCCAGCTGGTTTTCAGCAGTTGCTGCATACAACATACTAAAAAGACAGTTTTTTTGCAATAGTTAATCGCCGGAGGTAGGATAAAAATTTGAATTTAAAATTATAATAAAACATAAAAGGTTTAAACTCCATAATATTTTCGAAAAAAATATCTATTTTATATTAAAATGTATACCCAAATATATACTAATATTATAAAGAGAGAGACCGAAAATTTTGTGAGTGTCATCACTGGAACCGCGGCACTTATTTGAAAAATTATTTTTCATTTGAAAGCTATATTATTCTTTATACATATAGTATAAAACAAACCGTCTCTCAGTCTGAAAGCGATAATATCGACAACTAGGGCACCAGTTTTTACAAGGTTTTTACCAATAAATAAACTAAGTCAATTACTGTCAAGAGTTTCTCCCCGCGACCGCAAACTGGTCGTGACCGTGATCCACGTAATTGGATCGAAATATTGGTAAAAAATAAAAAAAATCGTGAATATCGGTAATAATCGGTACCCATTACAGTTAAAATATATAGTGTTCACGATGATATAAATTTAACATCAAAAATAGAATAATTCATGAAAAAGGATTAGGTGACATCAGAAAAAAATTATTCACCTCATCATAGAAATTACTATTTGTACACGTAAAAATCATGTTTCCTAAAACGAAGCGAGTTTGGATTAGTAATTTAAAATAAATAAGGGCAGAAAAAGGCTGAGAGAATAAAAATCTTGTGTTATACTAGTAAGTAGTTTAGCCGTATTGGGGCGGCATAGAATACTAACCCCAATCCCACGCCGGATGGGTGTCGTAAGAGGCGACTGATTCCGGTACCCTGCTGGTGGTAGGGCCCGCGGAGGGATTGTACTTGTACTAATGAT
>PDGT01000013.1:5446940-5464068 GCA_003671415.1 Megathymus violae | reverse complement strand
AAAAAAAATATTAAGTATTTAGAAAAGGAATGGTCTGTACACGAGTAGCGAGTAATATTTTGAAATATTGTTGTTGATACAATTTTTTTGTGAGTTTGTGTATACAGAGAATACGCTCCAAAACTACGACAGCTATTAAAATGTTTTTTATCATCGGAAAAGAACATTTTTTCGGATGGACGTATGCTACATTCTGTGAACGAAGCTGTAATGAGCCACTAGTTTAACTTAAAGATACACACGTTACGTAATAAAATTAGTTGTATTTTAATGCAAAAATCGCTTTCAGTCATTATCCAGTATTTGTTCTTATAAAAATTAACAAATTAACATAAGACTCATAAAATGGAGAATAATGAATATAAGGATATTTTTTTATGAACTGTTATGCTAAAACAAGCATAATGGAAAATATTATATGGAAATCATTGCTGCCACATGTATTTTTATTACAATTACTAAAGTACTTCATATAAGTATAAGTGCTAGAATCATAGACAATGAAAACAAAACGTATGAAAACCATAATAATAGTAAATAAATATTGCAGAGTATGAGAAAAGGCAACGTAGTTGTATAAAAATAATTGTTTAATTATTTCAATCGGGATAAATAAAATTTAGTCGCTGTTGAGACACTGTATATATAATTTATTCTAGTGTATAATTTGCAGTAGAATTTGATAAATTTACTTCATGCAATGAATTTATATCCAGAAGCGTTAAATGTACTTATAGCACGAATACAAAAAGAAGCAAATTCCACAGAAGCTGGTCTAGATGAAATGTCTTCATGGTTATGTAACGTGATACTGTATAACTTGCTTTATAATGTTTCCACTAACTAGGGGTCATATTTGTCAGCATATTCTATATTATTAATTTTATTGATGAAATCCTTTATTTGCTTATAATATTCCGTATGCTGACGGATAAAACAACAATGACTCTATCAGGACAACAAAATAAAACGTTGCTGCAAAAACAGAAACTCGATGAAGTGACTGGTAGTCTCTATGACGTAGTTGCACAAATTGTTATTTTGTGTGCTTGTAGTAGTAATAGTAAATGATAATTAACTTTACTAGACATTTTAGACCATAATATATATTATTTATTAACACAAAAACTTTGTTCTTTAGTCATCAAATAACTAACAAAAAACATCAACACCAGGGGTATCTGGTTAACTGCCAGCTTAACTGGTTCGAGTACTGGATACTGCAACCAAATATATTTTTATTTTTAGAAAGAAAATAGTAGCTCGCTAGGCATGTTAAAACTTTATAATTGGCATTAAACTTTGTTGTACAGTGCCCAGTGACCTCCAAATGCCTAACGCCATTGCTTCGTTGTCGTTCAACAGGATACACTACGAGCAGGGGAAGTCGCCTTGGACTATTATATAAAGGATGGAGACCATTATGTTTCTAACTTTAACTTTCTTTTAAAATTTCTTTTAAAAAATGAAACAAAACGTTATTTTCTGTTCAGTATAAATGATAAAAATGTATCATGGTCCAATTTAGACAATGTTTTGTTTATTCTTATGTAATTAGGCCAGTTAACGATATATGTTGAATGGACAAAATTTCTTGCAATTATAATAACTCCATCGTTAGTATTATTCATTTATTTTCAGAGAATTCCTACCTTTTGCTCAGATGTCTGATAAAGAAATCGCAATTCCTTTTCGAGTAGTTTTATCAAGACCTACGGGCGCTTTGAAACTTGGAAATAAACTGAGAGCACTTTGAAACACGAAGCCTCAGATGTTTTGAAACAAATATCAAAATCGTTAGATATCCGCGAAAAATACATTACGAGTTTTAAAAAACCCGCGGGCAGTTTTCAAGTTTGGAGTGCGTGATTGTCTTACACTTAAAATAAATGACATTCAAATATCTATAATTTACAAATGTTTTATTATATAAATATTTATGATTATTATTCAGGCCTTATTACTCAGGTCAGATATTTTTTACGTTTACGTACTACAGACAGATATCGCAGCGACCATGTTACCAAAATAAACAAATACATTACAACCGGCCGGGAATGGAACCCGATGTAATCCTGAGCACTACTAACTTAGCTACAAGAATCTAAAGAGGATATCAATCAGTATATCGAAAATATAAATTGTACATAGGTAAGTAAAAATCAAAATGTTCTCATCATTCCTCTCCGAATCCAGACTGAATTGGTTATAAGGGTCTTAAACAGGAGCGTAATTGTATTGGAAGTTGATAAAGACGCGACGTATCTCTTGGACCGAGATATAATGACACAAGGCCGAAATAAGGTTGACAGCTATACTAGTGGTCACGACGAACCGTACATAAAATGGATTAGATTGAACTTGATTGGTTACTCTCAAACTACGTCTGAAGTAGGTCAAATAATTCTTAACAACACGAACGAAAATATACCTACGTCATTATTACTAGGTGGATATTGAAAAAGACAGAACAGCTACAGTCCAGTTATCGTATCTGTATATTTCGTGAACATTTCGTTATGATACAAGATGCACTAGTGCATTTCAATGACTGATAATATGAGAAATGCATACCACTACAAATATATTTATATTAACGATCCTGCCAATACATTTTCATCAATTAATTAATACTTGTGGACTGCCTGTAAATAGCATCAGTACCGTGTACTTGCTTACTAATATTTTGAATTGGTTAGATCAATAAGCAACGTAGAAAGCGCATAGATTGGGCAAGGAAACCACTCCGGCCATGCTGCAGGTAATAAATAGCCCACTCAACTTGCCTCGGTTGATGGGGTTCCTTAAATCTCTTCTTCTGGGATTTAATTTTAAAGCGACAATCTTACGCCTGAAGCAGCCGGCCAGCGGGACTTCGCTAATGTTAATTCGCGAATACCCAATGCACATCACCACATTATAGAATTTTCCTATGTCATTTTTAAAGGGTGCACCCTAATATTATAACATTAGTTTATATTTCTGTTTTAAACCATTTTAAATTATGTAAATGTGCATTTTTAACAAGATCGCTTGCAGCCAGTCAAACGAAGGAATACGGAAGAAAAATTCTATATAATTACGTACTTAGCTCGTAATATTCTCCACCAATCCAGAAGCAGCAGTATTTTATTATTTTGGAGCCTATTAACGCCATATATTGGTACTCTGAGTGATTTTGCTCTGTACTCGATAGTTTTCTTGGCAATACTTAAATTTAAATTACATTAATTGTATATGAAATGAAATTGTAACGCTTCACAAAATGCTTACTATCTGTCGAACGAAACGGCCCGGGTTCGAGTTTCATCTGGGATGATTATTTATGTTACAGACATTTTTTTGTGTCTTGATTTGTAATATTGCCAGCCACGAACAATTCAAGGAAGGGTATGATGAATATAAAAACGTTTATTAGAATTAAACTAGGTTATGCCGCCACTTATTACCGAGAAATTTACGAAATATTAACACACGAAAAAGTTGATGCTCATCTTTAGTAGTCATATAATATATTACATATAAAGAGCATATAAATATATTTTTCGGCATATAATTATAGGCACCTAAATATATTTTATGTTTTCCCATTTTTTCATAGGTAGGGTCACTTTTTGAGATCATTATTTAATATTTTTATACAGAACTGCTATTCTTACATTTATCTTAATAGATCAATCCATTTTCCGACATATAACATACTCTCCTTATTGATCTATGATATTAAAAATGTGCCTACTATCATCTTAAGATGCGGGATTTGCACGAAATGAAGAATTTTATAATTTTAGGCAATAATAATAATAATCGTTTATTTTCCACCACAAATACAAAAGAGTGCCACAATAAGTTATATCAAAACTGTGTAGAACTACAGTATTTGTGGAAGCTGGTTCCCATAATAGATTAAAAACCTGTGTCACGTGAAACCACGCCCACCGCAACAATAGTTACAAATTATTTACCAACTTAAAAGTTGCATTGACAACTTATGTAAGTAAAAAGAGGAGTAAACTTGTGTAATAAAAACACGGTAACTTAAAAGATAAAGTTAAATATTGGAACTGAACTTATTGATATAAAATAAAAGCAAAGGAATGTGAGTGTTACTGAGAATTATATTGCGCGAGCACATGTACGTGCGAGCCTACGCGTGCGCCCATGATCTGTGAGTGTGTGTGCGAGTGTGTGAGAGAGAGAAAGAGAGTAAGAGAGAAGCAAGCAAGCAAGCGTCAATGGGTTAGTGGGAAAATGGATATAGTGATAATAATTGTAAATAGTTGTACCAAAATTGTAATTTTAAAGAGAGATTCAGTGGTGTCATAATTAATGCTAAGGAAGAGTTCTATTGTAAATTCTTTGCATTTGTATGAGGTAAGTGGATAAAAGTTTATTTTTTTATGTAACAGATTGTAAAGATGTGGACCCATATAAAAAAAAGAATCGTTGAGTCAATGATTTTCTGATGGTCGCATAATTAACCACAGGATGCTTACGGCGCATCGATTGAGGATAATATGCAGTAAGTTGGTGCTGTTTTAGAACGACACCATTAGTGTCGTTACTTTTATGAGCACTTATTTTAAAATTAGATGTATTTGGAGGAAGTGATGATGACATTTAGCAATAATCAATTTAAATGTAACCATTCACAAATTACGTCAAATCCTTTTTGTGCTAGTCTAAAGGTAGTGGTCCATACTTTAGAGGAAAAAATAAGTGCGGTGTCATCTCCGTAATAAAAATAATAACAGAATCTAAGCTGAAATTGCAGAGATCATTCATGTACACTAGAAACAGACTAGGACCCAGAATACTACCCTGCGGGACACCGTTTCTAATTTTTCTATAGGAGATTGTGTACGAATCTATTATAACACACTGACTTCTGTCTGAAAGGTACGACTGAAATAAAGAGAGTTGAGCATCTCTAACACCGAGTGACTCCAATTATAATTAGGATTAGAATCGAAACTATATCAAAAGCTTTTGCAAGATCGAAGAAGATGGTGAGGTATTTGTCGCCATTTTCTAGACTCCGAACTACGTCACTGACTAAAGCATGGACAGGATCCGCTTCGAAACCCATATTGATTGGCTGATAAGAGATGTTTGGTTTCGAGGAAATTTACTAGTCTTACATTTAATATGCGTTCAAGAATCATGGACATGGCAGATGGGATAGATATTGGACGATAGTTGTTAACTTGCTTCGATTTCCTTATTTATGTATTGGATGGATAACAGCTCCTTTAAAGGGCTCCGGGAAGACACCAGATCTTAAGCTAAGGTTATACACTAAAGTGAGAGGTATAACAATAATATTTTTATTTTTTTTGAGAAACCTGGAAGAGCCATTTCAATAAGAGCCATGACGATCGATTTAGAAAAGCATTGATGAGTTCATATGAGAATTGTATTTAAGATGTGGTTCCTTAATTGAGTCATTGGGTGTTATGTCATAGGTAATAGTTTCGCCAACGCTTGAAAAAATTCGCTAACGCGTTCTATGGACTCAGCAGGATTATTTAAAGTTTTTAGTAGTTCAGAGAAAAAAGACTTGCATTTCTTACTATTAGTGACGTCACGAATCACATTCCATAACCGTTTCGAATTATTGCCAGCTTTTTTAAATTCACTTTTTTCGTATTCTATTTTAGCTTTCCTTAAAATATATAGCAAAAGTTACGATATCTTTTATGGGAAATTCTATGAACGTATTGGGTTTTTTTTAACTTTAACGTACAGACGCATACATCTTAGTAATCTTTGAGTAATCCAGGGTTTTTTTGGTCTGCACCTGTGTGGTAATATAAGAAATATGGTATTGTGTCTAATGGCATTTTGAATTGGCTGTATGAAGCGAAAAGCTGCTAAATTTGCATCTTCAATTTTGAAGATTGGAAGGAAATCAATTTTATTTAGATCATGGGTGAATTGGTTATAGTTTAACTTGGTATATGGAGTGTTTACAGACAATAAAGACATTTTTAGATTTATACATGTTAATACTGCAAAATGCCCTGTTACTGTGGTTTGTAAAACTAAGATTTTAGTAGGGTAAGTGGACTTGAAAAAAAAGGTCCAGACAAGTGGCACCATGGGTGGGGTAGTTATGTCCAGGATACAACGTAACGTGACTATGATATTCATCCAAAGTAGGGATGTATTGGTTACGAGAGACCGAACATTCCCTAAGCATCAATATGTTAATAGTATTTTCAATTCTAGTCAGAATTGATTGAAGTCCAAGGAAATTGGCTTTAATATACGTATATTTTGAGTAAGTATATATAGTTAATGAGTTTGGTATATTAAACATGAGAGATTGACAGTGTTCAGACTCATAGATGTGACTATCATAGTAGGAGACTTCCTCAATACTATCTAGTAAATTCTTTGTTTGAGCCATTGCACGAGTAGAGAAACAAAAACAATTTATTAATCACTAATAACAATACAAATGAATGAAGAACTTTTGGCCGTATTGGGGTGGCCTAGAATACTCCCCCCAATCCCATGCTGACAAAACAGGGTGTCATAAGAGGCGACAGAAGTCAGTCTGCTTGGTGGTAGGGCTTCGCGTAAAGATTATATTATCAATATTATTATTAAGTCATTAATATTATTACTGGTATTATTATCTATCCGTAAAGCCTGTCTGGCTAGCTACCACCCTTCTACTTAAGTCAGCCGCCAAACGACTCGTCGTGTTCCGGCTGGGGGCTTGAGTGCCGGTACTTTCTTTCTTACCTTGTTCTTATTTCCTGGCAGACAACGCAACAGTGATACCATTGATTTTGCTGATGTCCATGGGCGACGATGACCACTTACCATCAGGTGGCTGGTCTGCTCGTTTGTCGGCTATTAACATAAAAAAAGAACTAACGAAAATCACCAGTAGTCCCTAACATATAAAGCATATGTTACTGTTACGTGTATATAGAAACGTTGCATACACTGAACTATTAGTATATCAATAATGGAATACTATTACCACAACAATTACTTACTAACTTTATTACGTAATATACATATGTCCGTTAGATGGACAAATAAGATATAAAATGCATTAAAAAATAATAATAACAAAGGTATTAGAGATGTAATGGTTCCTGAATTATGCACAGTGTCGAAACCAAGTAAACATGCTTATAAAAAATAAAAACAAAATAAAAGTAATTTTTTAATATTCAATACTTCAATTACTTATATCTTACAAACAGGATGACTGTGACAAAAAGTTAACATTAACAGACACTAATACAATTAGAAATTAATTATATATGTATTTTCAAATAAAATTGTACTTCGAAATCATTTAATATTTTAGATACGTTACCGTAAGCACTTAATTTTTTATTTCTACTACCGTTTTGAAAAGCTGCATTAACATCGAGTAGAAGAATTGCCGAAATAAATATCTCATTAATAATTATGTTACTAGTAATCCTTTAATAATGACATCATTGCTTACGAGTATACATTGTAAAAAAACGAAACATAGTTAAGTAAAATTAATAGAATATATTAGAAAAAAAAAGGTTTCCTCACCCTATAATTTGAAAGGTGGTTTACAATACAAGTGAAGTGCACGTCTCGACCTTGCGTGACCGTATGATTCTCCAGCGCTTGCAGAAACTCCGGCTCGGCTTCCGTCTGTATCGGCATTTCCCCTGAAAATATAACGATATTAGGAGTTCGAAGGGTTATACTTTAAACTTTGACCAGGTTAAATGGTGAGCCGTTAACTTTATATTTAATTACGTCGATCAACGAATGCGTATTTAGTTTAATCAAATTTTTTACCCGAATATGTTGGTTTACATTTGACGCAAATAGACGAATTTTTTTATCAATACCAAACAAAGGCAAACTGGCTATCTGATGAAATGTAATTATCACTGGCTATAAACATTTTTAATATCAAAATATTTTCCACGCACTAAAAAAAATCGGGAAAACTTGATAACAATTGATACTAGTCGGAGACCATAAAGGGGCTGCGATAGAAACGGTCAAGTCGAATAATTTAAATACGCCATAGCTCTTGTTAGGGAGTACCAAAACCTTATTGGTAAGACTACTGAGAATACAGTGATTGCTATGAACTATACTGACCTTCAGTGAAAGAGATTTAATTTCTTTCATTGACAAGTAGAGTAAGAAAGGTGAAAGTATATTACAGGGTCTCGGAATGGCTATTGAGTTAGATAAAGCCAAAATAATCAATTTAAAATCAATTTTATAATAATTAGATGTCCCATTACTTGAACTGATTATATATGAAATTCTACTTTAGTAACATGTTGATAAATTCTATTGTATAATTAAATAATTTCAACGAAGAGTTGGAACGTATTTTATACTAACAAATGGCCTCGTATCGCTTCAGACAAACTATCTTAGGCTTAGAAAAGCAGAACGAGAAATAGGTGTATTAATTTGTAACTCTTTTAACTTTAATATTTAAAGTGATGCTTACTGCAATACATTAGTGAAAAACAAAACTAAATCGTTTAATACGTTTCTGAGTTTAGCGCGCACAAACGCACAGACAAACAGACAGCCAAAAATTCTATCAATTTTTTTTTTGAGTTCTATTGTGTTAATAAAGGCCCCTAATGTTTATCCTTTATGTACAGCAAGCGATTAGTTAAAATTGTTTTCATATGCATAGACAAATTAAGATGTCGCTTGATGATTTGTCCGTGCTATGGTGTACAATAAAGAGTATTATTATTATTATTTAATTCCTACAATGTAAAATCAGAATCGTTTCTATATTTTTTCAAGATTTTTACTATTTTGAAGGGGCCTTTAACTGTTACTACCTTCAACGCGGGTAAGGCGAAAGGAGTAGATTCAACTTAATATAACGAATTTGTTAGAATATATACAACGTGTTCTTTTTGTTTTCGGGAAACTGAAACCACTGATCCCTTAAAGTATTAAGAATATTTTACCGAAAGAAGAAATTCACTCACGCTTATAATGCTTGAGATACAATTTTTTTTACAACTAGTTCAATACTTTTTACACTCGGTGTATCCTTTCCTAATTCCTTAAGGGCATTGTGGCACGCGACGTTGCCAGCTCACTACTTCATTCGTAGTACGTATTAGGTTGGGAAGCACGGAGTGCAATTCAATAATTTAATTATTTTGTATGAAACCACAATAAAGAGCAAATATGTGAATTTTAGAAAAATATTTTTGCCAAGTCAATCCTTTAAGTGGACTTACATATATACCACATCAATTTTCATGAAAACAAAAAGAACACGTTGTATAGATACATATACTGAATCAATAGATACATTATATCTACACATTATAAAATTTATATTGTATCATCATTAATTATTTGCTCTTAGGGTTCCACTTGAAGTACTCCAGACATTAAATTTTTTATAACCTCAGAAAATTGACTGTGGTGAACATTCAATCAATTTTGCTTAGGGGTCTTTTCGATATCTCTAGTAGATTGGCCGATTTCCTTAGGGCTTCATCAGGTAATTTAAATCTTTGTTAATCTCATATTGACCATCTGTTTCTTTATGTGAGTACTAAATTATTACAAAACCTATCATTCTAAAAATTTCAAGTATCTAAATTTACCGAAAGTACTAACTCTATTTTGATGATTACTGAGTGAGTGCCAATTTTGTGTGACTTTGCTTTTAAGTAATTACAAAAAGAACTGAGACACAAACTTCAGTATTCATAAGTATACATACGGGTTATTAGATAAATATAATATCACGCTAACGTGCCCCCAGACTCTATTTATTTAATAAAGTCCAGATTACATTTTACTTTTGTGAAATAAATTAAAAAAGGGAATAATTTGTATTACTAGAGATACAAAATATTTGTGTAACATTTGTAGCTGCTATAACCGCTTTCACCAGATTTTCTAATAGATTAATATTAATTCTCCCACGAAGAAGGTCTTAACTTGTCGATGTTGTAAACTGCGGCACGATTAGCGAAATATTTCGTACAACTTTCGGAAAATGGAGAATTATTTATTGAATACTTAGGAGAGTCGGATTTGAGTAATTACCTAATTATAAAGTCAATATATTTTAACATTTCTCTTATAATACTACAGTAAACTGGTCTGAACTAAATTTTATATGTTCATAAATCGTTTTAGACGAAAAATCCTGACATAACTGCACTATAGTAATGTTGTGGAGTGAGAGAAGTGCAGTAAGATTATAGAAAACCGATAAATGTATTATTGCCATTTGACAATATTGTTTAAGACATTTGTATTTAGACGATCCTATTAGAAACGGTCGGGTTTGAGCAAGTATTAATTAAAAATGTGGGATGTAATGAAAGTCCAAAAATAATTACCTGTGACAAAGACACTTAGAAATGTCGCCAGCCACCAGGCCGCACTTGTCGACGGTGAAAACATGTGTTTATCAATGTTCCGTCTGAAACAAAATGCAAAAATTTAGGCGTGTATAATTGTTATTTGATTTGTAAGTTATAAAGATTGGTAGGAGTTAGAGAATAAACACTGATTCTGTGGAGCTTTTAATATTATTAATACTGAAAAATAACTAGCAAAAAAAAAATTATTTTTTATCTCATATATCTATTTAAGTAATTCTTTGTAGTAGAGAACGTTACAAAAATATATGTTTGATTTTAGTTTTTAGAAGAAACAACTCATCTATAACAACTGTCGTCGAAATTGTCCATATATACTTCAGTGGTTAATCTTGTTGGACTGCATAACCATTTAAAACTTACCAAATCAAAAAACACATAACTAAAAAAATACGAGTAGAAACATTACTTGTAACGTTCTGTACCGACTTGTTCAGTTATTACCTACAATTTATTATTTGCATAAAAACATTTCTGAAAATTAAAGTTACGAGCGCAACGTAACTCATGAACACTTTCCTACGTGCTTCAGTTTATTGTTTAATCTGAATAAATTATATTCAACCGTACCTTTATTCAACCTTTTATTCAACCGTATGGTATGTGCGGTTAAATGTTTAACCGTTATAATTTTTCAAGGTTGTGTTTGTTTCTGAAGTGACGCGTTGTCCTAGCGTAAATCCAATGTAAGGAATCACGTCTTCGATCACCTGTGCATTAGAGAGACTTCATAAAAGTTGCGACACAAACCTTCATATTCTAATGCTACCGTAAGGCTAAGACCGCAATAAACGAACATACAAAACAACATACATGTAACGAAATAATATTGAAATAAATTTCAAGCTTGATTAACTAGTAATAAGGATAGGACAGTAATAAGTTTAGTATTAAGTCGGCCATGGACTAATTATTATTATAACAGAACGGGAAGTTATTGAAAAAATTCACCCATAATAAAACGTGTCAGAATCGTAGTAAATGATTATTTGAGTGTTCAGTATTAAGTCAAAATGTACAAAATGAATTAACAGAACTAATGGCAATAAAATTTATTTCTATAATAACATTCCGCAAAAAGAATTCTTTCTATTATGCAATCATAGCTGAATTTAACCTTCATAAAAATCAGAAAGAACAAATTCCAATAAAGACATAACAGAGCGTATAAGCATATAAGCGAAATAATATTTTATTACATTATTTGATATAGACGAATTAGCCCTTGTATATATTACAGAAACCATTTTAAAATCAATGAGAGATCATCATGGCCTTTACATAAATGACTGCAGAGGGTAGGGTTATGACAAAGGCTTGAAAGGCTTTCCCCTTCATCAAGGCATACAGAAAATAATTATGATCTTAAATCCGCTAGCTTTTTGTTTATTATTCATTGACGTGGAATTTCTTGTTCAACATTAAAAAATAAAATAAAACAGTACTATTGCAGTTTGTCTTAATTGTAAGAAAACTTAATATATAACCAACATTTTGCCAGTATTGCCACAAAAAGCTCGGACAGTTATGTACACAGTTTATTATATTTATAATATAAACTTACGCTGCTTTTTATTAAATGAGCCCAGAGCTTTTAGATAGATAAAGCTGGTCCTGTCTCAATTCTCAAAAACATTAAATAAATATAAAGACATTAAATAAACATCATAAGTATGTTTAACAAAAATAATCGCCCTATACCTGTTATAGGTCACATATTTAAATTGTTAGATTACGCAATAACAGTTTAATAATGTTATAAATTGAATATAATATTGTAGGTTTATACATGCGCAGTATCTCCCTTCCGTAAAGGATACTTGGATCACATAAGAATTTATACCAACGTACCCACTTACATACCTGATGCTGATAACTTATTAATAATGAAAGGCAAAGCGTCTGATATTATTAAATAATTTATTACGTTGTTAACAAAATACTATTGAACATTATCATGTAGTCTGTTCAATATTCTATACCTTACTACGTTTTCTGGATATAGCATAATGGTAAACTAGTAAAGGTAAAATTGGAGGTAAAAAAGGTATTAATATTGACTACGATATATCATTTTTTCTATGGAGTACGACCAGGCAGACAGTTGGTTAAAGTTCTGACGCCATGTCAGCGCTGCCATAATTGAATCTTGTGGGTCTCCTGTAGGGTTGCTGACAACATAGATTGGGCATTTGAATATTAACAATTATACGATATTTTAATATCATTTTAATATGAACGTAAATGTGAAGTACGGTTGTATAACTAAAATCGTGCGAAAACCAACATTTGTTTTTAATGATACTGCAAACAGATATCTATAAAAATATTTTAGTTTCTGATCTCGGTCCTCATTAAACAATAATGAAAAAATGGAATATATTGTCTTCCTAAGTAACAGATAAGTTATATCTTATCTTGTGAAAAATTATTTTGTTGACAACCCTGGCCAATTGTCCTTCTCGCCGTTTTCCTTCTACGATTGCTTTTGAAAACTGCACGCTCTGAGTTTATTTGTGAAAATGAATAAGATTATAGTCCATTTCTCACTGCAGTGTTATAGTATGGTCAGCGGGTTTTATTAGATCTAGTAAAGTTATAAATGCTATTTTCTATTTGCAGCTTTTGTCTTCAGGCTGTCGACATAAATTTATAGACATTGCTTTAGTATTGCAGTGTTTGTATAAACTATACATTAATATAATTCTTTGAACATTATGAACAATTATATACTTCGAGTATATAAATCAGACGACCTTACTGACCTTAGATATATTTTGATTTATTCTTCAATATCACACTCTTGTTATGAATATTTTCTTTTATTTTTATTCTTGTTTCTTCGTTCTTACCATTTTCTAACTTCTCTTCTTTTTATCTTACTTTTTAAATTATAAAACTACAAAAAATTAATTATAGATGACTATATCATAGATGATAGACTAATGATATAGATAGACTAATATCAAAGTAACTATAGCCTATGTTTGTCTAACTGCTTGCTCTGAATTTTCCATTTACATTAAGTAATGGTTGTCACAAAGAATTAGAAACGTTTTAAGATAATGTAGTCCGCCTGCTAGTCTACGTTTGCAACTGCAAACTAACTTACAAAGTTCTATTCCCAGTGGAGCTACAGTTCTTCCATGCGGTACTTCTTATTTTCAATAGGTTATCCTAATAGAGAGCTACATGTATTCAATAAATCTTTAAATAATAAACAACCCAATACAAAATTTACGCATTGTAATAGTCTTCACATCGTGCGAGAAAACCTTATATTTTATATGTAAAGTTTTCTATACTCGATAGCATGTATTTAAAAGTATGAGCTATTTTATTTATGAATAGTTTATTTTATTTGCTGAATTAGTAGTATGTTTTCGGATTCTGTAAATCGGTTGAAAGACTAAAACTCTTATAGCGGCATTCATGGGTTTTTTCTGTCAATATGTCCGTTTCACATGCAGAATTTTCTACAAAGCTGAAAGACGGAAATAGTAGAAATTTGGTCCTAATATGGATTAAACTCACTCAATCACGGGCATACACCGCGAAATTCTGATTTTGGAGCTTAATAAAAAATGGAAGGAGGGTAAATTAGAGTATTTAGTGACAGACATGCATTTAAACCTACCTATTGAAATATCACGATACACGACACTAATAATATATCTACACTATTTTTGACTGTTACAAACTAATTAGAGGATTCCAGAAATCCGTTAACTCAAAGTTATCTTGTGTGTTAAAATTTCTAGAATAGCTTTTGATCTTTATGGCTTCGTTAACTTAATGTTGAAAGTATAAACGTTCGGAAATCTCCTGTGGGCTATGCAACTCAATCCAATTGTTTGTATCGGCCTTAACGAGTTATTCTTCTTTAATTTCTTAGGGTTGTCATCTTTGACTGCACTGACGTGTTGTTCCACACATAGCTGTAATAATTTTTGCTAACCCTGATGCACTGATATAAACTTATATCTTTAGAATACCGTATATAGATTGAAACTATTTTGTAGGGTACGAACACAATCTTTCTGTTATATTGACTACTCAGTATCCGACCAATTTTGTCCCCTACCTTTGATATGGTACAAATGCTGCTTGTTCCACGGTCTGTACGTGAAAAGTCTTATCATTATATAAATGTTTTGTCGCAAAAATCCATTAATGTGGTGCACTTTTTGCGTCACCATTATATAATACGCTATTTTTATGTGTTTTAGCAACGGATGATAGGTATTTATGGTAATGGTGTGATGTACCATGATATCTGTCTTGTTGACCTTAAAAATGACCACAGTCAAAAGTTTTCCCTGCCACCACAGTCTCACCGTGACCATAATCAATGTAGCCGAGTCGAAATATCAATACCAATTACAAAAACCCGTAAAATTCAAATGTTTAGCATTCGCGATAAGTTTAGAAACGCTAACTCGGTATATTTGTCCGGGAAACGTAAATTAATTGTGAATCTATTGTAGGTAATTATATAAAGCATATTTACGGAACAATATGCTTGCGAGTACAATTTGGAGTTCACCGGCTCTCAACAAATGTGTCAGTTCACGAAGAATCCGTTTGATATCGTTCTCGTCGAAACGGTACACGATCGTTTATTAAACTTCGTTCTTGTTTTATTACGCCAACCCACGCGTTATGATTTAATCGATTACACAGATTTTTTCAGTCAAACCCAACAATAACAGATTTGTAAGAGCTTTTTTGATTGAATATACAGCATGAGTTAAAATTCAATACTCCAGTATTATATAATTTTGTTGTAATCATATTCTTAATAAACGTTTATGAAGAGTCTAGTAAGGAAAACATTGTTATTTTAACTGAAGCTTCAGAAAAGAAACTGGGTATTATAATAAATCATAGTTTGCTAGTTTGACACAGCGGACTCGTTCGTTATCGCTCTTCTGGTAGTTGCAGTTTCACCGTGTAATTTAAAACTACATTTTATTTTGTTACTTAATTTATAATAAACGCGTTACTTATTTTTTATAGATGTTGAATTTGTATCACAGATAAAATTATTTTATTACTAGAATTAATTTAGTATATTGGCTTATATAGACATATAGTAACCGGAGAGTTTATGTCAATTGTAAGTGATTAATCGAATCAAAAGAACTCAGTCGGCAGTGGGGATGATAGAGAGTACGTTTTTGGAGCGTATTCGGGGCACACACCGTTCTTTAATTATCTTTACCATAGTTATTGTTAGTTTTTTTTTTAACGTTTACACACTCACACCCCCGCACTAGGATTCCTTGTGTTGCGGGTGGCATGGACATACACAATTATCACATCACAAACACCCGTGACCCGAGAACAAACATTTATCTGTCACATAAATATCTGCCCCGGCCGGGAATCGAACTCCAACCACTACCAACTGGGCTACGGGGTCGTTATATATCAGAAAACTTCAACCAGTAATGAAAATTTCCGTACTCCGGGTTGGACAACAATCTTTCAACTAACCCGTACTGTGTGATGAAAATGTGAATGGTGAAGACGGTCCTGATTCCTGGAACTACAATGAAGTACCCGTACTCTGTAATAGTCCACATCGGCATTGACACTTGTTCTGTTGGCCAAAGCCTATATTTTAATGACTAATTGGCCATTGGGCTACGCTGACTTTACAAACCGTCAAGAACATTATAGAGAAATTACAGACGTGTAAGATTCATTATATCGTAGAAGGAAGTGATACCGCTTACAGATACTATGTTATTAAAGGGGGCTGTATTAGAAATAAAAAAATATGAATTTCGGCTTAGTCAAAATGGGTAATGTAGTATCGTGGTTTATGTCTACTGTGAACTAATGTTTGATATTGATTTGATGACAATGAATTATGATCCTATAGCTGACTCTCCAAACAATAAAATTGTAAGTAAAATTGGACATGAAACTCCGAACAATACAAATATTCTTAAGGAATTAATCGTGAAGAGAATTAAATTTATCTCTCCGAATTCAATGTCTCTCCGAATAACAAGAAGTCAGAAATACTTAAAATTATTTTCATGTATCTTTGTTTGTTTCATGGTTATTTCATCGATTTTCATTTTAAAATTTCTTTTGTACCTATAGTATTTATAGAATAGGTCCATTATAGACTAAATTAAAGATAATGTCGCTTATGAGAATGTTAAGAATTTTGATACAATTCCTTAAAACACAATTTAAATTAATACTTCGAGTAAACGATAAAAGATTTAATGAAAAATTCTGATAAAGACGTACAAACGCTTTTTATTCACTGTTCTAAATAAACTCCTATTAATCGAAGCGGCCGTAAGCGAATCAATTGTTGGTTACGGCAAATGGATATAGGGTCGTAGTTTCATTTGATTTGTACTGAAACTGGTAAACATGGGGCAAGAAATAAATATCCCATGTTGGATCCCCCGGGAACTAATTGCAGCCCTATCAGTATTGATGGGCGCTACCGCTGCGGGATCAATATAAATTATCCATTCTTAATCCGCAAATTCCTATCATCGTATATCACTGTTGCGTTTTTTTATTTTAAAATGCTTGATAGGATCTCAGTCAGTGGAAATCTGTTTTCAATACTGAGTCAATTATTCTTAGATATTTGTTATAGATAAGTACCGTTACGTGTATTTCAATGAATTATTTACAGTCATATTTATATACTATAATTGAAGTGAAAATTTATATAAGCGCGT
>PDGT01000013.1:5431466-5446693 GCA_003671415.1 Megathymus violae | reverse complement strand
GCAGTCCTCATGACTGCCTCCGATTTAATTTGTTTGTTATATAAATTGAAAATAATAGCATAACTAGTGAGTAGTACATATTGTAGACATATACAAACAACAATGAAAATAGTTGCATCTCCTTTATGGTATATATAAGACTAGTTAAAATCGAAAGCACATAGACCCTTTTGAAAACTAATTGCATCCCTTTTAAATTAATGAGTGGTATCTTCGCGAGAAGTAAATTTTGTTCCTTGATCAACGTTGTACCAAGATTGTATATATTAAAAGCACATTCGTTGATTTGTGAAGATCGAAATATATAATAATCCAGTTTGTTTGTGACACAATACGCATTACTTGCAACATTTTGTTACGGTTTAAGGCTAAGCTTAGACATTTTCATAAAGCTAAAATTGTATATATTAATTTGATTATGAATAATGAATTGCATAACTTTTAAATAAATGTGTGCGAACACTTCGAGATCAACGTTTATTTTTTTGTTACACGATATACCAAAATTGTTTATGTTAAAAACCCCAAACATTGGTGTATAGAAAGTAGAATTTTCAAAAAACATGTCAGTGTATCAATTTTAGCGTTAGCTTAAAAAGTTTCTTAAGCTGAAGTTGTCATTTACTATAAACTTGATTATGATGAACACTCCACCTTCAACTTCTATTTAACTATATCACTGTCTTTCTCACACATAATATTACTCCATAGAAGTTGGAGAAGGATGAAAAATCATACATAACATTAAATTAAATAATTAACAGTACCTTACTTTTTGGCTGTATAAAACCATTAATTACTATTGTTATTAAATTATATATTATTGATTTCATTTGATCTTTTTAAGTATAGGTCAATTACTTGTTCTACCGACAATAGGTTTAAAAATAAATAGCTATATTTATGTAACTTATTATATTAATTTTATTCTGCTTAAATATTTTATCTTAATGCCACTGTAAAATGTTAATAGCACTAAAATATTCAGTTCAATTAAAAGAATTAAAATTATGTAACGATCGCCACTCGCGCTGAGAACTGCGATTGAAACTTTGTTACCTAAACTATGTTTTAAAGTCAGCCTTGAAACCCTTTTCAATAAACTAGTAACCTCCATCTGCTTCAGAAAAATCTACACCCGACGTTTAGAATTAGCCTTCGCTTTGTATTAGGGGTGTATTTTTAGTTCTATAAATGACTATTACATTAATGTATTATAATAATTTGACAGCAAAAATTTTATATCCTAGATAATATTATAATATTCAAATCTGTTCAGTCATTTTAGTGTGATACATAGTCAGGTAGACAGAAAGACACACAAAGATAGACAAAAATTCAAAAAAATGCGTTTTCACCTAATCTTTCAAAACTTGTAATGAGTGACCTCGGCCATAAATGCATAAAATCCATGTCTTCGACAAACGAGCAGATCTTCAATAAACATCATTAACATTAAAGGCATCAATGGCACGTTGCTGACCGAAAATGATGCAGGGGATCCGAATATTGTTGGCTCTCCGACACAAGAATCGAAACACTTATAAAAAAATAACGGTTGGTTTTAGAAGGTAGCTAGGCGTGAAAGTTCCCCAACACCATACAAGTGCCGTCGGGATAAAACTGGTTGGTACTGAGGCTAGTTATCTCCAACAAGAGGGGCCGTTCGCCATAGCCTCGTCCGTTATTCAACACGGTGCATAACGAGCNNNGGGGGGGGGGGTGTTGGCTTGAACTTGAGGATGGATAAAATACTTTCACCTCAAAATATGTTATGAGTTATATATATTTTATGACTGCTTTAGACAAGTTGATCCATATAATGATCATCACGCTCGACATTCTTTAATTCTTGACATTTATATAATTATTTATCAAGGATACTAACCATATAGTTACTAACATCTAATAACTAAAGTATAACACAGTAGTAATATTTCCTCTGTAAAATAATTGTATTTCTCTACTGAGTAACAACAATTACACCGCGGTGGCGCCCAAGTGCACTACCCGGAACGAATCTGTTCCTCTTATTGCATTCGGTTTGATGTTGTGTATAGTGCGCTAGTAATTTTGTTGGTTGCTCTTAAAAGTTTTTATTATTTCAGTGGTTATATTTCCTATGATTTTTTTTTCTCTAAACGTTAATTGAATAATACGTTATTTTGAACTGTTATCTAAAGACAATTTTCATACGATAACTATGAATACGTCGCAGATATTTTTTTTTTAATGGTAATAGCCAACAAACGTGCAGACGAATCCCTGATGGTAAATGGTCACCGTCGCCCATGGACATGAAGATCACTGATGCGTTGTCGGCCAGGAAATGAGAAGGTAAGAAAGAAAGTATTGGCTCTCAAGCCCCCAGCCGGAACACGACGAGTCGTTAGCTGATTGACAAGGGTTGTATGTAGACAGTAGTCTTCACGGAAAGATAATAATACCAGTAATAATATTACCGACTCAATATAATACTGATAATATAATCTTAACGCGAAGCCCTACCACCAAGCAGGCTGGCTTCTACCGCCTCTTACGATACCCTGTTCTGCTAGCATGGGATTGGGGGGAGTACCATAAGCCACCTCAATACGGCCAGATTATATATATTGCATGTTTTTTGTTAATACCACCTTTCTTTATATCGTTTCTAAAGATATGTTCAATATATATAGTTTCACTTGGCTAACAAGGAGGATTATTTCCTTAACCTATGTCAATCTAAGTGGGGACCAGAGCTTGACACTGGAATGTAATAGATTAAATTTATAAATTCAGTATATTGTTATATAATGTTTCAACCTTAATTTAGTGACACTGATATACTAGAAATTTCATCCCATACTTAATTTATTAGTAAATTTAATAAGAAGTAACATTAATTATATCAACATGAATTACCTAGGTACAGAACTTGTTGAATACATTAACATTAATATTAGTAGTAATTAGTTTAATAAATTATAGGTGGACAGAAAAACCAACAGTGAAGATGGGATCTTCACCACATCAAATATAATGGGCTAAATCTATACCTATAAAATTTATTTTTTACTGTTGCTTGTTTATAATGTTTAGAGTATTTTTTGCAGTTATTAGAAAAAAAATCCAAAAAGCCAAACAAACTTAGTAAAAGCGAAGTAGGTAAACATAAACATTATAACATACGTGATGATAAAAGAATAAGTTATTTCCAGAGTTTTATTTCAGTATGATACCAAGGAAGGTACCGTGCATAAACTTAGGGATTACTTTCTCCTAAACGAAGCAAAAGTGAGTTACTAGTGTGATATAAATCAAGTCAACTAATTGACAAAGTTGGCAATAAATTTGTGTTTATTCCTGAAAATCAAATAGTGGTTTATTTTAAAATAATTTATAACAAACGATGTCCTAACGAGACTATTAAATACGGTCGCTCGTACTCGATTTCTTTACAAGTGGCTTAAGCTTAATAAATTGTTCCAGAGTTTACCTTAATAAATCCAGTTCGACTCAGATTCTCGAGCCGCCATAAATTGTTAAATAAATCGTTCGAATAACAAGCCTTGGATATATTGTACAGTTACCGACAAGGAGTTATTATTTGACCGGGTCTCTAGAAATAATTTGTACATTGTTGCGATTGCTCGTGTATGTTTATGTCTAAGAACGAGTTTATTTTGTAAGACTTTTATTATTAGCTTTTTAAATTTTATATAATTTTGCGTAACAATAATATACAAATCATGTCCAACACATTTATTCTATTTCATTCAAGAACGTTATTAACGATTTAAACATTTAATAAAAAATTTTTGCTAAAATGTGGCTACATAGATGTTATTAACAATATTTATTTGAGTCACTCACGTGTTAATTTACATTACAATTTTATGCAAAATAAAAAGTATTTAGCCATCGATTTATAGTATGCAATTACCAAATAACATGAAATGTTATTAATCTACGCAATATATTTTAATTCAAACATTTTAATAGTTATAATATTTATATTATGGGATGTCAATTTCACAAATCATTTGATATGAAATCGTTTCGAATTGTCGTAAAATTAAAAATGTCATAGAAATATTTTTATTTATTTGTTTAATTTATTTACACTCTATTGAAAACAATGCGGAAATAATGCCTAATGGCATTCTCTACCAGTCAACTGGCGGAGATGACGAGCAGTTGAGTTTTCTAAAATAATTATACAAATATTAAACTTTCCCGATCATTCCTAATAAACCATGTTATTACTTGTTTTCATCTCAGTTAAGAATATAAAAAATCTTCGACTGAATAAAAATTTTGTTTAATAACCATTTTGTTATTGTAATCTATACTGTTTTGTAGGTAAGGACATTATTTCTACAGGTACTTCATTTCGCGTACGCTCTGCTATAATTAATCTGTATCAGCGTCTAGTATTTCTTGAAAATATGTTCTTTGAAAGCTGTCTCACAAAAAGGTTTTTATTTTCTTTTACTAATATACATACTTCTAAAATTACTAATTAATACTAATTATTCAATTATTAATTATTTTGACCTTTTTTCATTTTCAAATAACAGTGGTTTATACAGCTTGCGCTTTTATATAGTTTATTTAAAGACAGGCATTGCCGTATGACCGTGGCAAGACACAAGAGTCACACCGGTCACACATCACACCCCACTGTCGTGTCAACATGTCAACTGACTCCATTAGTCACGGCAACAATTTTCCACGTGTCACTAACATTCTAGCGCGATATGATAAATACGGTCCTGACCCACTGACTGATACGTTACAAGCCAACAGAATTTAATCATGCCGCTTCTGCACGCTAGACAAGAGGACAGAGAAAATATTATAGGCGAAATAAGATGGAGAAGGATTCTGTTGTTCGGAATAGATTCAAGATATATTATTTGACAGCTTTTCCATAATTTGCAAGCAAGATGTTCGACCTCACGAACTACATATTTAAAGGCACATAACAAGACCAACATAATATTTGTTATCAGTTTAATTTATGTTGTTAACCAATTCTCGTCTCTGGGTAATTACATATTTTTTTTACCTACTCGTACTAAAATTCTAAACAAGAATGTATTAATTTTTTAAATAAGCGTTCTTTGAAGTATGAGATTATAAAGTTATTCATTTAAATTATGCTAAAGAATAATATCGCGATGAAACCTTCTACTAGCCTTTATCCTAAGTACAAAGTAGGGTTTTTAGTAAAGCAAACTTTATATAGCTAACGCTGTCCCACTTTTAATTTGAAAAGTGTGAGAACTGTTTGTCGGTCAGAGCAATATCTTTTTTACTAAAAAATACAGAAAATGTAGTTGATACGCTAGCGACGCTATTTGACCTTTTCAAAAGCAACTTCGAATGCATGATCGGTTTTCATACAAGTACTTTCTTAGTAAAAATACTGGGAAAATATTATTTCATTGCTTCCTGTTTCTCGTTCCCGAAGAATTTTGTAACTAAATTAAATTAATTTTAAAAGTGAATTTCGTTGTTACCAAATCTTGTTAAAATTTACTTAATATTAAGAAATTTGTTACATGGCTCTTACACCCTGAACACACCCACGTCACGAGATGTGGCGCGAAATACTACCACCGCTTCTAGGAAGACTATTGCATCGCTCCAGCTCTTGTCTCAATCGTTGAAGCAAGCAGTAGCATTACTACTGGATTTCCTACTTGATCGTGAAATAGTCGACCAGTTAATTACTTAGTTACTTTAATATTATAGATGCAGAGATTTTTTTATAAATCCGTCCAACACCTACAACTATTTACTATTGTATATTGTAATGTTGGCAGACTATTACGTTTATGACCACTAAACTAGCTTACCCTACATGTAGACTCGTCTTAAACTTAACTCGCAGGGATGTATTTAAATAGAGTACATAAAGTGAGGTGTCTACAAAATTAATATGAATACATCCATCTTCATATTAAGATCGTTTATGAAGTGATAATGGAATTTAGCAGCTACATAATTAGGACCTCTATAGGTTCTGTAGGAATAATATATTGAAAAGTTGTAAAAAAGTGATTTAGAATAAAATACCAAGTGATATGATGAAATGAATAATACATGTGTAGTTTGCATTATTTCAGGAATCCTGTTTAAATAATTGCATCAGTATATAATTAAGTCAACACTTAAGATCTATAGATAACACGAACATAATTATTAATATCAAATTAACGAATGTAATTGCAGTTTTAATCCTCGGTGTAGTTTCACAGAATTAATGAATATTTGGATTTCATATCCACTGTGGGAGGTCACTCAGTGCACCTCGATGTGAATTAAATAAGTGTGATTATTGAATTCCACTACTGTTTTGTAGTGCCGAGTTTTCGATTAAACAGAGTAACAAAACATATATCAATAACTTATAATAAAACTGTAACGAGATCGAATCTATAATTAGAATATTTTTATAGAGATCAAAACATATTTTTTTGGAATTGTCGTGTGTCTGTCTGAATGTCTGACCAGTATCACACTAATATTACTGAGCAGATTTGGATGATACTAAACATTTAGTAGCTTATATTACGCTTATAGTATCTAGGATACTTTTTATCCCGGGAAATGGATCTGTTCCCGAGGGATAGGAAATAAAAGTTAATATAAACGTATACTATGACTACCGCATAGCTCAACTGGTGATGTCTTGCTTGCCAAGCTAGAGGTCCCGGGTTCGATTCCCGGCTCGGACATACATTTATGTAACAGATAAATGCTTGTTCTTTGGTCATGGGTATTTCTAATGTCATGAGTTTATATGTCCATGCCACCCGAAACACAGGGATTCCTAGTGCAGGGGTGTGAGTATGTAAACGTTTATTTATTTATTTATTATTTAAATTAAGAAAGAAGTAAAAAAAAAATACGGCTTGACTGCAGCTAATTAATGAATTAATATGTTTCTATTTTACAGAATAAGAAAAACTATTTCTAAAACAATATCAGTGCTATTCTTAAATGTTAGGCTTAAATTTCTGTAACGAAGCCAGGGTAGGATACTAATCGTTTTATGATCAAGTTATTACAATGTAATAACTTATGTTTAAATAACATTTTAGATTATACTAGGTTGTGCTGAATGATTATAGTTATAATGGATCTCATTAAATCTTGACATATTTTTACATCCCATCAGACTTAACAATTTACCTTCCGTTCTCAGGGTGCATCTTGCTGTGTAAAAGATAGCAATACTAGGTTCTTCATGTTAGAGGTTGCTGATCTCTGTATTAAGTATGCAAAAAAGTACGTAGTTCATTTCCAACGGTACTCGTGCATTGGTAGGGTGCTTTAGGTAGAGTATCCAAACAAATGCATAGAATGCTACCACCCTCATTCTAGAATCTACCGTGATTTTTTTATGTTTTTAAATTAGTGCAACTGTTATGTATTCCCCGCGTCTTTCTTGGCCACCATGAACGATGGTGACCATCACGTAGACCGCTCGTTTTCATTTTTTTCCTTAGGATTTGGGTGAGTTTCCAAAAATTATATAAAGCTGTAGTATTTGAACTCGTTTATAGATGTCCAAGTTTCGTATCAGCAGGTACTTTATGCCCATTTTAATATCTATAACCGCATTATACAATTAGTTCAGGTTGGGTCTTCAATATTTAATTATAAGGAAAACAAAAATAAGATATACCTCTGAATACCTTGAATTATCCTTATCCTATGCACAATTAGCTTTTATTAAGTCAATATTGTTTTTTAACGTGACATTCATTCGCAATAACGTTTACAATTTGTCGAAAATTAACAAACAAGTAAACAAGGAAATTACGATACCTCGCCGGGAAGGACTTAATTAACCAAGTAACAAACAAGATGAATGAACTGTCAGAGTCGCTAATGCTTCTCCAAGTTCTCTGACATACGGACGCGGACAACAAAGAATAAATTTAGTCAATGTACAACGGGTACAAAAGTATAAAGTTACTGTTGAATTTGTACTTTATATTTGTGCTCAATATACACTCGAGAGCAATAAACTGGAATCACTTCATCCCAGGCTGCTCAAGCCTTTTTCTTTTTGATACCATTTGAAAGCTAATAAACTTAATTAAAAAAAATAAGCACTTTCAAATGATATCAATATGATTTTAAAGTAATCAAATTTTCTACCTTAATTTAGGGAATTATTGCAATAGGTCGAAGTTGTGGACGTCTAAATGAATAGGAAGTAATACGAAAAGATAAAAAAAAATATTTACAATGTTTATGTTATTTCCTCTCAATATTTTGTGTTACACCCCTGGTCCTAATGACTGCTTGTGAACGATTTTTCATTGGCGGAATTTGTTTCCCGATGGAATCCTGTGGGATTTTCTACCACCCTTCGATTAAAGCAGTTTTCAGGTGTTGTATCGACGCCAGGGCTGGATAACTTCTTCGTATCTGCTTTTTCAGCTCGTCCCAGATATGTTCAATCTCGTTCAAGTCAGGACCGAGGACTGGCCAGTCTAGTTTGGGAGTCCCGACTTCTTCCAGGTAATTTCTTGTCACTGAAGCGATGTGGCAGTGGACATTATCGTGCATTGGCAGAAAATTTTCGCCAATAAACCCGGAATAGGGGAGCACATGGCCTAGCAACATGTCGTCGATGTATCTTTCTGCAGTTAGTCTCCCTGCCCGACCTCCACCAGGTACGAATATCAGCTTCGTTTTTGATTCGATGGAAATCCGCGCCCATTTCATACAGAACCTATCCCCATATGCTAGTGTTTGTGCAAAACAGCATTGTGCGAAATGCTCCACCGGTCTCTTAAGACTCCGACGACGGTCGCTACCATTCAAGCACATTCTGGTTTCGTCTGAGAACAGGATTCGACTTCATTGCTCTATATCCCAATGTAAATAATCCCGAACAAGGTGAAGCCAGGCTTCTCGGTGGGGTGGAGACAATTTGGGTCCCGAGTATGGCCTTTTTGGGGTCAAGTTTTCTTCTTTGAATCTTCGAATCACTATCCGCTTCTGACCTCTCTCGAACTTCTCTGAGCTGCCGCGGGAGGTTAGAAATTGTATAAATTGGTCTTGACCAACCCGCAATGTAGTGATTCCAGTTTATTACTCTCGAGGGTATTTTGGCAGAGAGAAAAAAGTATAAGGAACTTTTTTAGGATATTATATAAAAAAGTATATTTTTTACTTTTTTTGTTCATAACATGTCTTAAAGGATGTTTCTATTCACTAATAATATGGACTTATAGGTCTACTTTTGAATACGAACCTCTTCTGATTCATAACCTGGTATCACTCCAAACAATATTGTACTTACTATAGTCTTATTCCTCTGAAGTACTCAGTTCAACGCTCAGACAATACCAATATGAAAACTACAATAAAGAAAGTAAATAATGAGCATATATTTATTCATAAGACGCGTGATTCTGAGTTAAATAGTAAATTTTAGAATCATATTGTACTGGCAACACGCGTTATTTTTTACGTAAATATTATGTTTATGTATTAAACGGGTTGTCGGACCATCTGGTGGTAAGAGACTGCTGCCACCCCGTTGCTGGCTAAGAAGGAAGCTGGAATCCCGCTTTTTAACTTTCTTAACCTTGACTTGTTGCACTTAAAAATGTTATATAAAGAGACACTGCCGTCTTACTGAGGCCAAATAAGCTGGATTCTAAGAATAATTAGATCAGGAATGTTATGGAGCTCGGAAACCGTAACCGAAACTATCGGATATCCGAAATAAAAATATATCCAAAATCGTAACCGAATCCGATAAAAAAGTTTGGGATAATTTCGGATAGGGGCAGAGTCTACATGAAACACGTTATAATAGGTTTTTGCTGTCTGCGCCGATACACGTGTCGCATCGCTTTCATCTTTAGACAGTTTTTATTATTTAACTCTTAAGGATTTTTTTCAATTATTATAAAACCAAATAATAACTAGACAGAAAGTCAAAATGTTACCTTGTAAATACATAATATTTTTTTATTTTTCAAAATTATCTAATATCCGTAACTGAAATTATCCGAAACAGTTGGATAATCCGAAATAATATCATATCCGTAACCGTAAAGGAAACTGGTAATATATTATACATATATCCGTATCCATATCCAGACAGATAGATCATACTGTAGATTAAACTTCATTGGACGAGTGATGACAATTTTTACATTTATTTACGAAACTAATAAAATTATGTTTACACTTTTATCTCTATATTTCGTCTCTTTGAAATGCGTACCTTGCCTTATATTGTTTCCTTATTTAATTAGAGATTTATTTTTAATTATGAAAATAACAATTTAGACTTCGAATTATTACATAATGAATGCCGTTTTTAAAATTTCTATTATGTATATTGACAATTATCCGTAAATAGTACAGTGAGTGCTCAGAGTTAGATTTGAAATCAGGAAAAGTCATTTATCACTCACGCAGGGTTAAAACAGAAAAAATATGCTATTTATGTCGTGTGTAGCTAGTATTTTACAGCAAATTTCAGTAGATAATATCGTAAAGTATAGATATTTGTATAATATTATAATTAAGTTACGATATTACAAAAATACGATTGGGCGGTAGTTTAACAAAAAAATGATTTTTGTTCCACGACAGCTAAATCCAAAGTGACCAGAATCTAGTTAGGGAATATTAGTAATAATATAATTAATAGACGTAGTTACTCATATACATAGTTTAAATATGACGTAAATCGTCAATCAACGAAAATAGTTTAACGTGTACATATTAAATAAATGAAAAACTGTCGTGTATGCTTTTACAGACCATTGGCAGTTATAAATATTAATTATGCTAGAGCAATTAATGGGGTTTACTCCATACTTTACTCCATCGTGTTCTAGTGCAGATTGTTAAGTAGCACCTTAACATTCTATGGAATTGCATCCGTAATAATAAAATTCAAAGATGAATATTGCTACAGACGTAGCTCTAAGGATTAGTCGACCGAAGTGGCAATGAACAGGCCAAATAGTTCGAAAGACCAATTACCGTTGAAAAAAAACGGTACTCTAATAGCGACCACGCCTTTAAAAAAAGAGCATATTTAAGCCGTCCGCCGACTAACGACCTGAAGAATACAACGGGTAGCCTCTGAATTTAAAGGGTCACGAACGATCAGAAAGGACCAGGTTACGGTTGTATTTAGCTATGGACTTCTGAAAGCTGACTTCTGAAAAATATAATAACATTTCATAATCATGGTGGGTATGGGAAAATACTTTCACAAACGTCGTACCTTTATTACAAATGACTATGTAAAAGAAGCTTATTCCATAGTTTCATACTAAGCAGACCAAGAGACGCACACCTAGACGACAACGCATAAAAATCACAGGTAGACAAATAACCCAGACCGGGGCGGCATTGTCGTTATTTTCAATTTGATTAACATTATTCGGGAACCAGAAAAATATTGTTATAACATCGGGATATTATAACAATATTCTTTATTTGAAAAAATTAAAATATTGTTAGGCATGAGCTGTGACGGATTTAATTTTAATACATCTAAAGTCATATATATAGGTTAAATATAGTGTACTCTTATAAAGAGAAAGGTTTAATAAATAACACAGGTCACAATTTATTTTCGTACCTATTTTGTATTTCATGCTAACAATAATATCATTCATGATACAATAGAAGTATTCTTTTTTTAATTTCTGGCTTCTGCACATCCGATGAAACATTGAAATCCTCCCAATATTCTCTCAATCAACTCAAAGGGAAAACTTTTAATTTGATACACACGTAGTTTGGTGACCGTGTGAGGTAAATGCGCGATAATTAAACTAATTCTGATTGAATTAACTTTCGCGGTATAAAACAAAATTAATAACCTCTTATCTAACATTATGTGATGTATGCAATGAAATGGCTCGTTTAAAAACATGTATAATTTTACAATGAAAAAAATGTTTAAATAATATTGAAAAATGCATTTACAAAGTACTAAATTTCAGGTGTAAATAATAATTATAAAAAAGAATCATTGAACGTTGCTGGGAAACAATTGGTTTATTAACCTATATTAAAATTCTGAAGTCGGAACTTTTAAAACACTAGATAAATAATAAGATTCATTGTTTATTCCTTGGATGTTGTCCGACTTTACGCTACAGATCTCTCTTGTAATCTGTGTCTCATCTGTTTTTGCTATCGATCCTGTTGCGGTTAAAAATACTGAGCCGACCTTTTAACAATAGGGTAGTTCAATGATTCTGAAAAATTTATATCTTTATGGCACTACTAACAGTGGGCCATATAGATTATATACTATATAGGTTTTTCAATTATATGCAAGTATCTGTGCAAATGTATTGTGTACGTCATCATGTTTAGGTGGTGACACAATTTTTTGCAATAACAGAACATCTCGTAAAATATGCATGCTGCGAGATGAAATTGAGACTTCCAGTTATTATGAGTAAGTCCCTCGAGTAAGATAAGTCTCGCTTTTCTTCGTCGTAATTTTTAGCGGACAATTTTGAGGAAGCTCCCCTTAGGTCACAATTAGGCTTCATATTTTACTAAAAATATGCCTTTATTATTTGAAAGTAAACAGTATTTGAGCGATATGTAGACAAAACTGAAGCTGTGATCATAACCAACAGATGGTACGATATTATTAAGTACATTTTTTTTCTCTTCATTTGGTCCACAACATAAACCGTGAACCAACATCGTTTACCACATTTTACTATGAATACTGACCGAAAAGTATTAGTAACATTACATTCTGAGACGATTATTATACAACATTGAAACAGGGCTACGAGAAGATGTACATAAGTATGAATTAGTGTAGTTATTATTAGTCAAAAATACCTAATAAATTATAGATGTTTATTACGTTAGCATTGTGCTAGTCGAGTGTGTACTTTATATACACGTTATTAATTTATATATTCTTGTGCGGATTATAATTCCTGTTACATAACGTAATAAAACTACGAGTCCCTATCTAGAAACATGTTGTTCCTGGTTAATGTTATATAGACTCTAATATGGTAATCCAATTAGTATGGACAATTCATATAGGCGTAGTAAACATTGTTTTGACCGCTATTCTGCTATTACTATAAATAATTATGTTTCTGTGATTAAAATCTTAGTCACAAGCATTATACATTTTATCTGTAACGGTAACCCACGATTTTCGTCGGATCGCTAAAAACCCGTTACAGTTAAAATGAACGTGTTTCTAATACATATAAATAGAAAAATCCAAAACAGCAATAAAATATAGCAAACATAAAGTTAATTAAAGCTTTATAAGCATCAATAACTTTTGTTTTGGGTGTAGGTTTTTGTTAATACAAGTCGTAAGTTCTCTAAAGCGAAGTGAGCGCGTGTTTCCTGTTTCTAAAACTACAAGCAAAATATATTTAGGAACGTACAGTATGCTAGATAGTCACTAAGCTTTCTGTATCACATTTGCATGTGAATGTTACTGCAGACCATTGCCGATCGAAACTGCTCGACGCTTGAAAGTGAATTATTTTCTTTAGGGCTATTATAACATTTTTGTTCTTTGCCCTTGCAATATTAATCAAGATATCTGCTTAGAAATTGTTCCCATGTAAATCATTCAAATATTCAAAATTATAAATATAGACAGGCAGAAAAACTGAACTCAATATGGGTATATAAGTAGAATACAAGTAGGTATATAGAATCTTTTTCACTTCCGATTCTGCTCCCGTAGCAGACGGACACCTCCGACATACTCTCGAGTAAGTCATCTCATTTTTCGACTGCATTTCCTGTGTCGTCGATACAGTATCGACCGCGACTTAATTGTTGCCTTTTAGTGTCATTTTGTGTTGGCATCAACTAAGTATTTGTTCGCGTTTTTAGTTGGTGGATACCTAACGATGACAACGAAGCCAGCTAGCGTTGACCCGGTGCGCTTCTCAGTCCTCTCGGACTGAGAGAAACCGAAGACCCGATCCCACTGCACTGGGCCTTCCCAGGGTGACGGTTAGTGGCTATTTCCGCTAGGGATAGTCACTGTTCTCGTAGTCTCGTCCGTTCCATTTTCGTTTCTAGATTCCGTTGTTCGTTCTCGCTCCTCTCCCTGCTGCGGCAGGGAGGATTGTTAGGAGGATGAATCCATCCGAATTAGGTCTCCTCCGTCGCCTCCTCGGAGCCCTGTCTCCGTTCCTCAAAGCGCCTCTCGATGAGGCAACAGTCATCCAGGCTCTTGCAACGACACCACAGACTGAATCACCCGCGTCCCCTGACGCCTCACCGGCCCACGACATCGAATTCTCAGACGCGAACTCACTCTTGTCGCGTAAACGTCCAATCGAGTCCGATGGTTCGCTAGATATATCCGACGACGGTACCGTCACGCCGTCGCAGTCCGACGACCAGGCCTTCCAGCCGGTCGAGACCAAGCGCACTAAGCGCCTAACGAAACGTATCGCGAAGGCGTCCGCAGAGGGAAAACCTTCCCTTCCCACCCAACCCGTCCCGCTCATGTCCATCGAAACCAGCGCCCCGTCCTCTTCCAGACAACTCCCTCCAATCAAACCAGCATCCCGTTGCTCACCCGTCCCTCCCCAGGTCAAGGCTCCGTCACCGGTATTTGTCCGGGATAAATCTAAGTGGCTTCTAGTCACCCAGCTGTGCGCCGACAGCAAAGTCTTTTACACCCACGCTAAGGTCACCGGCGACACCGTCAAGGTGACTTCTTCCAACACCGATGTTTTCCGTGCCCTAACGAGGCTGCTCACTTTAAACAAGATCCCATTCCACACCTACGTCCTTCCGGAAGAGCGCAAGGTGCGTGCCATAGTCCGCGGAGTCCCTTTCGAGCTTCCTAATGAAGCTATCCTCGCCGACTTAGTCGCCCAAGGACATCCAGTAGAAGCTGTACACAAGATGTACAGCAACACGGGTAGACAATACCCGCTGGTTCTAGCCATCCTATCAAACACGCCCGAGTCCCGGAACATTTTCCGAGACGATATTACCATTTGTGGTTTATCTTTTATCAAAGTAGAGCCCCCGCATAGACGCGGCTTCCCCGGTCAATGCCATCGCTGCCAGCTATACGGCCACGCAGCAGCGAACTGTTCCGCGAACCCCAGGTGCGTTAAGTGCCTGGAGCCCCATAGCACCAAAGAGTGCTCGCGCACACGCGACTCGTAGTCGCCTCCAGCCTGCGTTTTATGCGGCCAAGCCGGCCA
>PDGT01000013.1:5283268-5430922 GCA_003671415.1 Megathymus violae | reverse complement strand
CGATACTAATTTCGCAAACTTTTCCCATTTTAGAGACGTCTTGACTGTAGGAATCACAAAATCAGACTAACAGCGGATATTCGTAGATAACCATGAAAATATCGGGTTAAAATAAAAACATATAAAAACATATTTTAAAAATATAGAACAATCGCATTGTAAGATGATGTAAAAAAAACGAAGTGTCAGCTGCGGTAATGAGGTAACAAAATTTTTACAATCGATTATCGGACTAGCTCTTCTTCGGCTCACATTGCAGTTTGGAAACAATGCTGGTTTATGGCCCTTTCCTTGGCTTATATACAAAAGAATTAGCTTTTAGGCAATCTTTAAAAACAATAGAATATGCAGGTGTGCAGATTACTTTTTATCACCAATATTTTAAGAATATTTACTAATAACAAAAATCTTTTATTAGTGGTCTCAAACTTTTGACCGGTAGTGTATATATATTTCTATACCTATTAAGTAATTAATTATCATTATTTATTCTCAGTCGTTCTTTTATATTACAAGTCAATTTAACCGAAACATATTTAAAACAAAACGAAATCGTGCATAAAAAATTGCAAACAATATCCATCCAAAAGCGATAGTCCTTATTAATTCTGTACAGTATTTGGAGCGCAGATTGCCTGATACAACTGATATGCTGAAATTAATCAAATTCATCGTACTAGCAGGGCAAATAAAAAAGGGAATTTATGTGATTTATTTTCTTTTATGAAAGTGATTCATTAAATACCCGTAGCTTTGTATTAAACAGCGAAGGAATATTTTTGCTACTCAGGCAGATCCTTTAATGGACTGTGAAGTCTAAATATGAATAAAATAGGACATTAGTCTAAGAATAAAATTAGTTAATAACGTTGTGCTATTTCTTATTTGAGTTTAAATTTATGAAAGATTTTATTCTATATGAGTTTTAATATTACTTACCGATTTACTGTTGCATGATATAAATACCAATGTAGTCAGTCGCCATGGGTCAGCTTTGTTAAATGCAACATAATTACTTTCAAACATACACGTAGTTACGTAACAACGGCGTGATGTAACTAATATGTTGTTTAATCGTTTCGTTGACGAATTTCATATTTATAAACAGGTACACATTGGTGTATATTGAAACAATACATAGTGTGAATAAAAATAAAAGAAATATTTCAAATGAAAGTAGATAAAATAAAATAAAAGACAATAAAGATTCCTTCAAAATTTTCCTTCAAGTTCGTCGTTCCGATACGTCGCGTATTATACGATCGCGCTTCACATTCCCTAAAACAAATCCAAACGTATTCACCCGATCGTACCATTCGCATATATTTGAATTCCTATCCTGTTATTATCATAGCTTTTGGAATCACTTTACAATATGGATACAATACAATACAATACAATTACAATATAGTGGTTCAAATAAAATATTATCTTAGACGCAGATTTGTAAGTAAGGGTATCCATCCATTCGTGAGTCAGTTGTGTCAACTGCTCTGTTCATGGTGCACTTTGCTGACCAAGAGATGAGACAATGATAATGGTAGTCCTTACCATCGGTGTTTGGTAATCTCTAATCACCCAGTTTAATAGTAATGACAAACAGGCGTAATTGTAAAGTTCTTCACAATTCTGGCGTTCCACGTTCATTCTAAAAGTTAACGGTGAAATGTTTTTATTATTTTTCAGTTACAGTATTTGACAGCCTGTCAACAAGCAGCTTTACCACTTTCTTCTTAGTTACTTACCAAAGATGCCTAATAGCCTGATTTTATCATAAAAAGAGATTACCAATACTGTATATTGAATATAACTGAAATCGCAACTACATACATCCACATTGACGTTGGATCTTAAGCTACAGCTATAGAAGTTGAGTTAGAAATAAATGTGACCAAGGCATTTCATGCCAAACACTTTCACCTCAAAATAAAGGACTGAATTTATCTTTTAAATTCTCTTATTTATTATAGGATCACAAATTCTTTACTTTGTTTAGGTACGAAGTAGTCCTGTATTCCTTATTGTACAAAGAGGAGGAAAAGAAGTCACCTCATAAGAGAAGGGATAACTTATTATTAATTTGAATATGTATCTTCATTTAAATATGTCCTTTAGTCCAGTCATAAAAAAGTACTAGTCAAATGACAATAACTTTTATATAATCCTAATTTGCTATTATTATATGTTAAACTAGTGAAATATAATTTAATTTTCAAAATACTATCACTTAGATTTAGAATAAGAATATATGGCATAAAAAGTTCCCACTTTCTTTCGAATTTTTTTTAATATTAGGTCTCATTGAAAAATGGATTTGTGACGCATTTACGCTACATGTTTTTATTAAATTATAAATATTGCTAAAATAGGTTGAATTGTTTGATAGATGTCAAATTGCGTTTATGATTAAAAGTCCCTTGAAGAAAACCGCATACCAATATTGTAATCGGACTCAATATCTTTGAGTGGTACAAAAAGTAAGTGCTCTTTGACAACTGATTTACAAGAAAACGTACTTCCATTGATAAAAATTAATGAAAGGGAGTAGACTAATTAGGTATGAAGAGACCAAAGAGAAGAGAAGAGAAGAGAATTTTAGGTCGTATTGGGGCGGCTTAGAATACTCCCCCCAATCGCATGCTGGCAGAACAGGGTGTCATAAGAGGCGACAGAAGCCAGCCTACTTGGTAGGGCTTCGCGTATGGATTATATCATCAGTATTATTATTAAATCATTAATATTATTACTGGTGTTATTATTTTTCCGTGAAGCCTGCCTGGCTAGCTACCACCCTCCTGCTTGAGTCAGCCGCCAAACGACTCGTCATGTTCCGGCTGGGGGCTTGAGTGCCAGTACCTTCTTTTTAACCTTCTTCTCATTTCCTTTGGTCTTATTGATGTCCATGGGCGACGGTGACCACTTACCATCAGGTGGCTCGTCTGCTCGTTTGTCGGCTATTAAAATAAAAAAAAGATCAGTTTCAACGAAAACCGTCGATAATCGTTGCCCGCGTGTAAGTGCACAATGAAAGAGACTTTCTAGACAGTTCAGCTATTTTTTTTGGATCAAATTTCTTATAGCTAAAATTTGGTACTATGTAACTTGTTTATTTCCTAAAATAAAAACTGCAACTTTTGTTATAGCGAGAGAATGTGTAAGGTGACAATTTATTTAGGCAATATAGTGAAATTTGACAGATGCTGGTGAAATCCTTTTTTATCAAATTTAATAATAAGACCTTTAGCTATGGCTATGAATTAAAATTTTTACCTTTGCAAAAGTCTGAGTTTCCGCATATCTATAGATATGAATTGTAAACTCAAATTATACTAAATATTTTTATTACTCGTAATACAATATTATCGAGTCGGAAATTTCCATGAAAATTACTCAAAGTATTCCTTAATGAAAATTGTCCTCATTTATAAAAAAAAAAATTCCTTCAAAACATCGGTTCATTTTTCCCGACATCATAAGGACAAGGAGCTTAAATGTTCATATTTTTTGTAAATTCCCGGAAGGCCACAGTAAATATGTATATAAAATAATACAAATTAACATTATTTGATGTCTAATATAAGATATCTAATAATATCTAATAGTACACCTTTCATGATCATCTACAACGATGGCTTTGGATATCAGATATATTATTCCATTTATAGCACTTGGATCATAATGATCGAATAGTCTGCACTTCGATTCTATAGCTTCAATGGATGGCCATCTACGTTGTAATAGCTTAGAATACAAATTCGGAATAATATTATAGTAATAACTGCGTATTTGAATGGCTCTGAATTATACAAAGGAATTAGTTGCTATTTACATATTATATGGATGTTTCTTAGTCCTCTTTCTGTTTTTATAAGTAATTGCGTATTGTAAAATGTAAATCGTACACATGAGAAAAATATGACGCTCTTGTTTTGCAGGGTATATTTCGTCGTGGTCAAGGTGGTTTTAAGTATATGTCGTCCAACATACTGTTCCAACGCGAATTGAATTTGGAGCGAACATGGAAGCACTAACGGGTTTTTTCTATGGGGACTCAATGAACTCCATCCGGGCCCGATGTTGTTCAGCTCGATTTATCGCTTACAAATAACTGAACCCGTTATAACTATAGTAGCTGATTTCAGAGATTGTTATGAGCTTTAATTTTTAGTTCGCATAAATAAAATCAGCCATTATTGTACATATCTGTAACGTGAAATGCTAGTCCATAGTGAAACTAAGTAACCATATGGTGAAATTCAAATACTGTATATTGGCCTAATATTTATATTTTGGAAAAATATGACTATTACGATCTTTATACCTGAAACAGTATAAAAAAAAAGGTTATTGATTAAGGAATGGAAACCTTATTCTGTACTGAAGTGTATTCGTTTTGTCACCAGTCGAAATGTGACATTCGGCTGCTAACGATTTATTTGAATTTCACTACAACTAGATAAGAGCTCCGAGAATTTCGTTTGATGAGAAACAAACACCAATGAAGGTTTTTGTTTTGGCGGTAAACACTTGAAATGTTTATTAACTTTATACAATCTACTTTGGTCGTAGTACTAAATTACTTTAGGCGTAATATAATAAAAAAAATTATGTTTGCCACTGGAAAATACATAAATAATGAGTTCGTTTACTAACGAAAATGAGTCAAGAACCCTGGAATGATTTCGTGCTCAAGCAACAATTATTGCAGATAATTTGCCAACACCTAAATCTTGAAAAAATAAATAAAAACGTACATTTCAGATCCCAGTGCAAAACTTTCTCAGAGTCGGTTTTTGTTAACTATTTCTATTAGTTTGCCAACAACGAGCAAGTTTTGACGCTTTAAATGAATGTTATCTGTTAAAGGCTACGGTGAAAAATAATCGCGAGATTGATACTAAAAACTTTACAATGATAAAAAGCAAATCACGTGATTTCATGGAAAATAAACTCGGTTTGTGTGTTCGTTGTACCGCTCAGAATTTTATTTTAGAATCCTTGGCTAATCTCGGAATTAATATTTATATTCTCACTTGTTATTCAATTTGCTGTAATATTATGCTATGTAGCAATAATTGTACTTCGCCGGATCCTTCTGCTTTTATACACTGGTTTGTAATTATAGAAGCCGAAAACTGTAGATTGTAGAAGTGTTAGTTCTTGAAGGGTTGATCAAACAAATGTTCTGAAGTTTTTATACCACCCGAAGTCATTCAACATGACTTAATAACTGCTACTTATCAACTACAATATTGGCCGACGGCTAGTGTCGTCCAGAGTACGAAATCTCTCGAAAATCGAGCACGTGTGAAGTTGCATAACTTTGACTTACCGATGTATTAAGATTTTCATAAGCTGTCATTATTTACAAGCATTAATTTAACATTATATGTTAGATTCAGCTAAGTCGATACAGTTAAATGAATGCGTCACAACGTGTCCTCCGGTCACAGTTGATTTCTTGTTGATACGTCACGCGGTACGGGAATGATTGATGAGGGGACAGCGCGTTTGTCCGATTACTCCGAGTATCGGGTGACCTCAGCTCTGTGTGTTGTATACGTTGTGCACTCAAACTATCAAACGATAGCTACAAATGTCAACTTTAGTTAATTTTTTTATATAATCGTTAGTGCGCGTGAGATCTTACAAACGATATGAGTAATTAAGATTTTAATCAAATAATACAATATATTTGTTTTGTAGAGAAATTATTTTACATTTAACCTAGGATCTGTAGGTGCTGTAGTAGTCACTAACAATGTTTATATTTATATATCTTTAGCATACAAATTATAAAAAATGAATTCCTTAGTAAGTAATGTTAGTCTAGCAGATTTAAATTAATCTCAGCTCAAGTAACCTGAGTCTAAACCGGGCACGCACGCCTAATTAAAAAAATAGAACGTGTTTTGCATATTTATCACACTTGGAAGTTATCCGTAATGGTCTCAGAAGTATAGTAAATTTGCTTAACAGTATTTACCGGTTATGAGGGACTATGATTTTAAATACACCGACTCTTAGGCATGAGATAGTTTTATACGATGAATTTCTTAGAGACAAACTGTGTCTCTATATGCAATTCTAGTGAATTTGAAAATAAAATTATTATGTCGGCCCTGTAGCCCAGTTGGTAGTGACCCTGCCTGACAAGCTAAGGGCCCCGGGTTCGATTTCGATATAAAAGTTTTTCTCGAGTCATAGGTGTTTGTGATATCATATTTGTGTTTGTCCACCTGCAGATAAAACAGGGAATCCAAGTGCATGGTTCTAAGTGTGTGAACGTAAAAAAAGTAATTTCTAATAAATCGCCATAAACAATAGTGTAAAAAAAACGTTTTTCAACATTTTAGACGTATTGGGGCGGCTTATAATACTCTCCCCAATCCCATACTAGCAGAACAGGTTGTCGTAAGAGGCGACAGAAGCCAGCTTGCTTGGTGGTAGGGCTTCGCGTATGGATTATATTATCAGTATTATTATTAAATCATTAATATTATTACTAGTATTATTATCTTCGTCAAACGACTCGTCGTGTTTCGGCTGGGGGCTTGAGAGCCAGTACTTGCTTTCTTTCTAACCTTCTTCTCATTTCCTGGCCGACAACGCATCAGTGATACTTCTGGTCTTGGTGATGTCCATAAGCGACGGTGACCACTTACCATCAGGTGGCTCGTCTGTTCGTTTGTCGGCTATCAACATACAAAAAAAAAATTTGGAGCATACTGACAAAGAAAGCTTAAAGCCTTTGCAGTTATGAGGAATGAGTCGTTGTTAGAGAAATATTAGCCGTAATAATACTCGCAAAATCATACTAATCTCGATAATAATGTCATAGTGAAAGAATGGATTACAGAATAATATATTACCCAATGTACCAGTGATTGATGAGAGGTCAGCAGTTTACACTATCGGGAAAAACCGCAGCTTTGTTCACGTAGAACATTTTTAACAGCTCTAGTGTAAACCCACATCTAGGTTAATTTTTTTATCATCACCCCATTATCGCCCTAGTGCTGACATTGGCTGCTCGCGACAGTTAAGGATATACCTATAGTTCACTACGCTGACCAAGTGCAGATTGGCTGACTTCGCTTAATACTCTTTATTGTACACCATAGCACGGACATCACTTAAGAACAAGTTGATCAACACAATTATACGATAGGCGGACTTATCGCTAAAAAGCGTATTATTCCAGACAACCTTGAGATGAGAAGTTATAAGTATAGGAATATTGTCTAGTGATAGGGTGTACTAAATAAGATTAAATAATAATTTAACTATGAGGTAGCTTGTAGATAGCAATGAATGAAATGAAATTAGTGAAGTATGGAGAACACAAAATCAATGTCGTAAGTAATGTTCTCTGATTTTTGTTTCATCGTTTTCTCATCTTTCAGAATAGTATGGAGATATCCTCCATTGTGGAGGTTTTTTTAAGATATTTTCCTCTATTGAAACAAGTGTTAATTAATTAATTAAGTTAATTGTAACACGTACATAATTTGAAATATTCGTGCACTCAGGATTGGAAATCGAATCTACCGTGCGAGAGATCGACATTCCAACCACTAAACTATAATTGCCTATTGTTGCTGTGTTGCAGTGTCCACATTAATTTATTAGGAAATGTAATGTATGCTATTTCTATTTATATTTGACAATGACGTTGTGCCTATTAAATAGGAGTGCCGGGATGAGTTCTTCAATCCCATGTATCTCAGTTACTACTCTGCATTATCCAAAAATAGTTTCGTTGGGAAACTTATAATATTTCGTAATATTATTGGGTGTACAGTCTTCCGACTTGAGGATCAGGGACAAGGCACAATAAAATGTATGTGATTTTCCTTGATGTTCCTGTTTATTCAACAGAAACCACTAACAAATTAAAACATTTAATTAAGCATTTAATTTCATTCAAACAATCTTGTGAATCTACTCTTGTATAGCGAAAACTTATTTGATTAGTTTTCTTTTATCAGTATAGCTGCCAAAACAACACATGTGCCATCTGATGGTAAATGCTCACCGTCGCTTATGGTCCGTTGCTTATGTTGCCGACCACGATGGAAGCGGGGAACCCAATATAACTCTAACTTAAGGATAAATGGAGTATTTTATATCTCCAAAGAGTTTTTGTTTTAGTATTTGGTTAGTAACATCAGGTGAACTAAATTTGCCTTTGCCACGAGTAGTTTCCAGATAAATGCGTTATTGAACGTCAAAGTGATTGATGAGAGGTTAGTAAGGCCCGCTTAAGTCCCGGCTAACCGCAGCTTTGTCTATGCTCAATGTACTGTCCACATGGATTAGTGCCCTAACTATTGCATTGATTACCAAATTTGCAGTAGCATGTACAGTTTTACTTTATGTCAACAGCCTACAACCGCGCAGACGGGACATCTGATGGTAAGTCACTGTCACCCATGGACATCTATACAATCAAGGCCATCACCGATGTATTTCCGGCGAATTAGAAAGCTTAAGAAACCTTTTGACATTTCAACTGAAAGACATTTAAGACATTTGTTGATTCTAGAAACTGAGCCGCGTACGCTAGCGAGCCGGGTACGAAAAAAACCTTACGATAAGGCACGAGTAATGTCGGGATTAAATTAAGTGGTATAGAGGCCGGTTTCTTCCTGGAGGGGCCTTGCGACGTTGCGTTGTCCTTATTCAGCGAGGGACACTACAAGCAGGGGAGATTGACATGGATTCAAAGATGAATGAGTCCCCTTACACCACAAAACATGTAGTATATATGTATATTTATGAAAAAGCCACATTAAACCAATTAATCTGGTGTCCACATTTCAGAATATCCTAGGGTTCCTTGTATTTTTGTTAAATCTTAAATAAATTACAATTTTATTTGATAACCTTGTAGTTTCGTATGTAATGACCCTGCTTGCTGAGCGAGGTGTGCTGGGTTTGATTCTCGGCCGGGGCAGACATTTATGTGATATATTATTTTTTGATATCGAATTGTGGGTGTTTGTGATGTTTAATTGTACGTATGCATGTCACCCGTAACAGAGGGAGTCCTAATGGGGGGTTCAAGTGTGTGAGCGTTTATTATTATTACTTGGGATCGGTCATAGAAATATTGTTACTCACAGGGATTGAAGATGGAAAGCGTAAAGAAATTAGATAGCGTAGCTGGCAAGATACCTTACCAACCGAAATACAATGTTGCTCGAAATTCTACTCACCAGCGAATTTGTCGAAGAAGAAGTTTATACCCAAAAGTTATATAATTGGCACAATACCTATTTTGTCCTATCTAACGAGCTTCCCCGGCGATATGTAGATACTTTACGAAGTAATAATGCAGAGTAATCATACAATTTAGATGGATTAAGGTGCGAGTGGGTGTAATGAATATGACAAAGTGGACGTCTCTAACAAGACAAATAGTGGAGATTTTCAACTTGTTATCAACTATAATTTTCGAATTATTACATCACTTCTCTAGCAGTTATCTTTCATTTAACAAATTTAGGTTTCCGTGTTTCCGATGGAAAAATTGAAGTCTTTTTATGATCACTTGTGCGGCAGTCTGTAGCAACATATTTGCCGATATAGAAAAATGTCCAGTCCGAATAGTAAACAACCAGGGAATCAATGACAACTTTTGAGTCTTCGGAGAGACATTGACTGCCTTTGCTTGTTCTATATAGACTTTGTCACGGTGAGTGAACCATGGAACTGTTTAGATGAATGGCAACGATGAAAGGGGATTCCCAAAATTATACTATTTACCGAAGATTTAAGTTCCACCCACGGGGTTTGGAATTGTGGCGAACCTCAACAGTCCTATAATTGTGATCGTCGTCTGGGGTTGCGCTGGTTGACAGGCGTCGATGACTGGTTAACATCGGGTAGCCCGTGTGTATTATCGTTAATCCTTAGAATCATAAAAAAAATGTAAAATGTATGCCCTAATTTTGATAGTGTATATTTTAATTTGATTCAGACATGACCGGTTTTGTTAGTTCGTTACAATTCCAGCGAATTAAAGAGAATTATTTTATTTAAACATTATATAATGAACATCTAAAATATTAACGAAAAACATCTAAAATTTTTAATGAACCTAGACACACATGTGATCGAACTAGCCTTCACTCTATCTGCCAACACAGTGCTGTGATTATGCAACATCTAATTGATTGATGAGAGATACGCTTTTGCGGGCCCGCCCGGTCGCGGCTTTGTTGACCGTTTATAGACTGTCTGGTTAGACTACGCCTCAGGTGTCCGTTGTTATGTCACCAATGAAAGAATATCTATTATGAATATCAAATCGTTGATTACATTAAACACACTAAGAGGTCCAGAACGGTGAGTAATTTTCTTAACAATATATGCCTATATTTCGGTTTGTAAATATTTGTTGTTAACTTGAATTCATCGAATCATAGCTTATAAAATATGAAGTGTAACTATAGATATGAAATCATATGATATACTTATATCGTCCAATCATCCATGTTTAACTATATACAAGCGGCAGCTCTAAAAGATAAACTCTATATAATTTACGTCTATTTCATATAAGTAATTAATTGTTTATTACAGCTTTTTGTAAATGTCTTGCTAAATGGGTTTTATACGTCAATCGCTGTTGTGTTTAATTTGTTAGTGACAATAGCTGGTAAACATGCTGAGCGTATCGTGTTTATTCAAATGAATAAAAGCTAAAAATAAACTTCGATATATTGTAGGTAAAGAGCAACTCCGAAAACAAAAAAAATACATGTCGGTAAAGTTTTGACCTCGTGATACATGGCCAAATATTTTTTGGTATAGTACACGAAACTATTGTTTTAAATTGATTTAAAATACCAGTAGTTGTGCTTGCATTTTTGTAGCTAAAGATATGTGTTTACATCATAACTGAAGCCATAAACATCTTTAATCGATGAAGCTTATTTTATTGTTTGTTATTTGTTAATAGTGTATTGCAGATGCAATAAATTTGGAAGCTATACAGCAATATAACATTTCCATTAATATATCCGTTTGATCGTATATGTTGCCTAGATATCGGTAATTTGTGGAGCTAACCGCCTTCTCTAGTCTGTAGCTGACATATCGTAACATATTTGCAATATTTGGATCTACAAATATTTTAGGCATATATTTTTCATTGAGTTGTCATTCTCGGTTGAATGTGTAACCCGGTTGAAATAGTATTTGGGGCTGCTAATGATATTCAAGTCTACTTAGCGACCATTTTGTAATTTCCATATAATAAGTCAGTAAACAATAAAATAACTCGTAATTTCTTTACTTTAAATATTGGCTACTATGATAAATTATGTTGCGTCTATTGTATTTTAAATCCGTATTTACCAGAGCTCCTTACTTTTTGTTTAATAAAATTAAATAAATCACTTATTAGCAATATATTGCAAATTGAAGAAACTAAACGTTCTTATTAGCTTCATGTATACTGAATTTATAAAAATGTCAAGCAAAATAGTAATATTTGGTTATGTCAAAAACCAATTAAATGTTGGTGGAGAATGAAACCGGCAGGTTTTTCAATTGACTTTGGGACTCCCTGCCAATCAAGGCGGAAACCGATTAGAAAAAGCTTAATGTTTAAGTTTCATCTTTATACTTATGTTTATAGTATGAAGGACGAAAGTGATTTCGCTTAGCATATAGCATTTTCAACTTGTTAATATAAACAATGTACGAATATTTTAACTGTACCGTACAAGGTACAGTTTTGTGCATTTTGTGCATTTGTGCTCAGGATTTGTGGATTTTTTAGTGCCATTCTTACACAATTACATAAGTCTCGTCGTGACCATGATTCATGTAATTGGGTTGAAATATTGGTAAAAAAAAACAAAATCGTGAGTACCTGTTACAGTTACAATGTATAATATTCGCGATGATATAACTTTAAAATCAAATGTACCAGTATATTTCTTGATCTGTTAGGGACGAAACTTTTAAATGACTACTAATTAAGGTCATATTAAACTATATACTACATGTAGTATATATGCTATATACACATGTAAAAATATGCTAATATTTATCAGCTTCTATCTATTAGTTATTTATTATATATTCGCGTGGAGAAGCCGAGCCAAATAGTAAGTTTATTTATATATATATATCAATCAGAACACATTTCAAGTATGCAAACAAATGTATTGCACAATTTCCCATTCTTGTGTTTATGTTTGACTTAAAGTTGCAGTTTTGTTCTATAATCTGAAGCGATACTTTATGTAACTGTTCCGTGATATACGTTTGCGAGATTCCTTTGTTTCGGTGTTGCTTGCTAATTAAACTTTTTGTATTGTTACGTTTATAGCTTTGGTAAAGTTTAAAATATATTTGTTTTAGCTTGGTTTTTGTTTCTTGGAATATATTTATTATTTTAGGTCCTCACAGCTCAGATGCCGTCCACTGATTAGAGGTCTACAAAAGGGTTTGGGTCTATCCTCGTAATTGTGAAGGCATAGATTGTGTTCAACATCGCTATTCAAGCGCAGATAGATGCGGGCCCAAGTATTGAAAAGTCTTAAGCCGCCCGAAGGCCTCACACATGACGTTAATGATTGGTATTATTTGGTCCGATTGTATAAGGAGTTTCTTTCACCGTTTCTTCTCCTCAATATCAAAGAACCTTTCCGAAACGGTAGTAGAAGAAAAAAAAAATACGTACATAAGTGTATTTACTAAATTAAAATTATTTTAAAATCGAATCTGACGATCATATATCATCAGGTGATTCGCTCATTCTCAGATATTTACGTAAAAAAACTATTTTGAAACTTGCTACTTAATTCGGAGACAATTCAGGAAGAAATATAAAGACTCGTTAAAATTGTAACAAACATTACCTAAAAGCACTTTACCTAAAAATTCTGGTGCTAACAAAGCGAGAAATGGAGAATTGCGATTTATTCGATGTCATAAATGAAAGGAGACATTGTACCACTGTACTATACTCGTAGGTATGCATGAAAAGACTAGCGGTTCAGTTACGAATAAGAAGAATGGAGACGCCGGTGTGTGGGTGTAATGCTTGTTATTTAGATATGTACCTACTAGTATTGTTAGTTAGTGAACATTTGAATATACTTAAAAATGTACTGAGTGACTGACTTACTGAATGATAATACACAGCCTAAACCTATATATGATAAACTTTTGCACAAGAGTTCCTTATGGATGAACAGTAAGGAAAAAATTATGAAAAATCAACTACTAAATCGGCGTAATGGAATATCGTTTGAAAGATCTTTCGGCAAACATCATACTCACAAAAATAATTAAATCTAATTTTATTTTTACTAATAAAGTAATTTTTCAATCTAGTGTAATTCGTACAATTTGTCTGATTTGTATATTTCCCAAAAAAAAAAACTTTTAATAGCTCTTGCATTTAAATGAAAGGAATTCTTTCAGCCTAAGGTTGTTTAGTAGACGTATCACGACCGATAATGCTATTTTACTATCTTCGAATCCGACAGTTTAGTTTAGTGTACCATCTAGATGGTATGCTTTCTTAAAAAATAAAATATACCATAACCCTCTCCTCCTAACTTAACAGCATAATATAAAAATGGTTTACAAGCTCATAATATAACCATACACAGATTCTGATATTTTTACAACATACAAAAAGCACTAAACCACTTACATATATTTATATTTTAGTTTAGATATATACTCACATATCTGTAAATTATACATCTTTATTTGATTATAGTTTTCTTTCTTGTCTTTGGTTCAATTATGAGAAAAGGACGAGAAGAATTTTCGAAAGCTTTAAATACAATTATTGTTACAAGGAACGCTTCCATGTTTAATAAAACTAGGAATAAATAAAATGCATCTCCTTTACCTTCGCTAAAATGTTCGCTTAGACCGTTGCCACAAGAGTGAACAACGCTTAGAATGGAATAAATGAAACGAGACAATTCATCGCAATACAATTGCAGTGAAAAGACGGGCGGTCCGTGTGTTCCACTTCGGAACAAGGGGATTGGCGACGCAGGTGCAGGGGTGTACCTACCGTTGTTTTGCTGTTCAACGTTGGTGTTGACAGCAAATCGAAAAAACCCAGAGTTTTGGATTATGCCTTTGAAATGTTTGGTTTCCTCCATATTATTATTGGTTGGACTCCAATAATAATATCGGATCTAGGTAAACGAAAGGTAGGAAAAAGGTACGTAAACGAGAGCAATATCTTGGCTAATCCCAGATTCTGAGACATTCATGCGTTTATGAATTGTGTTGTGGGATTTACTCTTACTCAATAGCGATAAGTAAACATTGAAAAATAAAAACCCTTTCTACAATTTTTTCACATTTGTTAAAGTTGTAAAACAATATAAATATTACTTAATTGACCTATATATTAGTGCGTAAAACTGAAATACATTTAAAAAGCTATACGTATAAATTTGGTTTAGACTGTAATATTATATTCAATATTAATTAAATTCAATAACCCAGAAACTGGCGAATCAGCTAGTCAATTAACTTTAAATAAGAGTAATAATTATCATGAATTCCATAAATTACATTCATTAAATTTTTTTGAAATCAAATTGCATGTTATTTTCATGTCCACCTATAGTATCCTACATCCTATAGATATATGTCTGTATAGCTCCTAAAACCTTTTGAAGGAATTGTATTATGCATGTTGAATAGCTTTCTGGCGAGTCCGAATAATAATATATAAAACTCTCGGCTCTTATTAACCGATTGACTTATTTATCAGAACTCGAAATTTTGACACTGTGCCTTATAACTTAGGTACAAACCAAAGGAGGAATTTCGAGAATGCCGCCCCCAAGGGGTTAAAATAAGGATACTAGATGAAACTTAGGTCATCAAATCAAAGGGTAGATTGTATAACAAATCTTATACTAGAAATTCTCGGTCAGTAAGTAATAACGATAAATATGTGTATAACAAATATCTTTTTTCTTTATTTACTTTGTTTTAAATGCTTTAAACATAAGTTTGAATTGTGTATTCAGCAAAGCCAAATGAATAAAATGCGATGAAAAGAAGTGGTTTCTGTGTTCCAATTTGGAACAAGAGAAATGGAACACTATTGGAATATATTTTACATCTGAATTATTTTTCTCCCTTTAATGTGGAAGGTTAAATAAATAAAATGACGTAATGTTTCCAAACAACCGGCTTTGAAAAGGCATTTACTATTTAAATGAATCAAAATGACAAAAAAATATTTTACCTCTCTGTCGATCTGAATATCGAAACCCAAACTTTGACTGTAAGTAGATGTGAATAAATTTATCAATTCAAGTGTACACTTGCAGTGAAAAGACGAAAGCTTGGTGTGTTTCATGGCGGAACAAAAGAAATGGAGGCGCAGATGCAATGCGCGGGAACTAGCATTAAGTTGTGTCCCTGTCCCATTTTTGTTTTGAAAGTGCTCCTGAATAAACGGCTGGTATAAAATGCTGGTGACTTAAAAAAAATTGTAGTTTAATGGAAAACATTTTTAAAAGCACCGTTTCTGAAATAACGGTGGTTTTTATTAACCATTTTATACTGCTATTAATTATTAATTATCAGTATTAATTATAACATTGCTATTAATTATCTGAACATACGAGTAGATAAATCCTGTCCATTCCTGTGCAGTTCGTTTGTAATATTTTTCTCTGTGTTATACCGTTCTGACGTATTGTCGGTTCAGTCGTCTAGGAAATATATTCGAAATTTAAAAAGTAATTAAAATTTTAACTGTCAAACGGTTTATCGTGGGATTTCGATCGTTCGAGTTTTCACGCTTAAGTGTGAGTTAAAAAGAAGCAGTCTGTTTTTATAATTATCTAAGAAGGTCTTAATCACCCAGGTTAGTTGAATTATTGTAAAATATTTATTTTGCAATAATGTGCCTAATTCGATGTCAATAGTAAAGTCAATGTATTTAAGGTTTTCTTTCGAAGATACATATTTTTTTATGTTACTCAATTATTTAATGTATATGTGGCTACAGGTGTGAAGGGTCACTGAGTGCTTTTTGAAGACCCAATTTGGAGATTTCCTCCAGAAGAAAAGGCGTTTTTTGACGAGTACTTGGTACAATTTTTTTACGCTATTGGACATAAGAACGCGATAAAAAAAATATTGTGGCAAAAATTGGACTTTGACAACGAATATGGTTTCGATTAGGGATCCGTGCGAGGTACGACTGGGTTCAGTGGTCGCCGATTTATCGCCGGCGGCAATTTGTTACTGTGGATTAATTCTAGGGCGGCACGAGGATGCTCTCCGCTGACTGTCCACTGGGATGGTCATCTGGACTGTTGGACGTCGTCCACCGCTTAGCCTAATTTTGTTTTCATTGCGACTGTATATAATGTTGATGTCGAATTAGAAACTTATGGTTGACAAATATAATAATTGAGAATATTATTAAAATTTACAAGATTTCTTATTTCAAGTTATATTTCATTATTATAACTAATATTTAAAAAAGAGCTTCGAACTTCTATGAGCACGTTACTACAGAGTGAATTTTTGAGCTCGATTCTACAAAGTTCAAATGTTTGGAAAACCAAAGTACTACAACTAACTAAATCCAGTTATAATATCCGTAGAGCCAGAATTGTGTGTAGAGTTCAAAGCTTGTAAGTTTTGAAAGTTTCTGTGAAACATTTTAGCCGAAATGTAAAATATATATTTAATTCACGACTTAAGTTAGTGAGTACAGAAACCTTTTGATGTACTTTGAGTGCATTCTGATAACATTTTAATTAAGTATGTATAAGTAATTTTTTAATTGGTACGTAAATAAAAATATTACTTTTATATAATTATTGCTAACAATAATATCTGTATTTGTTTATTGTATATGGATACAATTAATTAGAATTTTTTTTAACCGATTTGGTGATGTGTGTGTACTATTGATCTCGAGTTGTTATCTTATCAATGTCAGATACATTGGTTTCCCATTTGAAAACTACGACAAAGTTGGATTTACTTACTTTTGTCTTTTATATCCTATGTAATGAACTTGCCCTCATACGAAAACCCTGATTTTTACCCTGAAGGATTTTCATAAAAGGTACTTGCTTTCTTTTGGTTTGATGGTTCTCTGGTAAAAACTAAAAACAAATGAAGCTGTTTAAAATAACAACCTGATGATCACTGGATGCAGGTAAGAGATTTTAATTTTAAGAGATTACATGATTAGTACCTACATATTTTGGTTTCAAAATCATTTATACTTTAACATTAAACTCCGCTTTGTTTATATACCTTTGTATGATGTGTAAATATTTAAATAAATAGAATATGTTAAACAAACACTTGTAGAATCTTGAAGAATCAGAAGCTATCACAGCTAATACCAATTATATAGAATGCCTAGAACACGACCTTCATTATGTTAAGAAAATCAAACAAATCATCTGGCTTCAAGCGACCGGCGGTCCGCTGTCTTTTTGTAATTGACGAGGTCTGAAGGGTGGTTCGTTACACTGTTCCGTTGCCAATTAGTGGAAGAGTTAATGGTCCATCCAAATGTTTAAAAACATATGTCGTTCGGAGGCTCCTGATATTAACAAACTGTTAAACTTAAACCGGAACGACGCTTAACGAATTAACCTAAGCACAATGGCGACCAGTTACGTAATTTTTTCACCATATTATCACAACTTTGTGTTTTTTCTTTCTGTCAATGTAGGTAGTTTTTTTTAGGTAGTGTAATTTTACTTAATTAAACTTTTTCCACACCACATTTTCTTAATAGATGTTTGTCTTAATTACTGTAATCTCTTAATTAAAGTAACTTTAAGTTCACGTCTATAATATTTTTACCGCAATTCTTTTATATTTACATATTTCATTCTATGAATATGTATAACAGACTTTTAAGATTTAATTATATATGCGAGAAGTATCAGTATAACATTGACAAATATTATAGTACATATGAAAATTATGAATATAACAACTTAGCACAACACTACTAAAGCATAAAGTATATAAGCTTTTACACTTAAATAGGAATCAAGAAATCAAACTGGAAAAGTCAAAGCACTTTCAAATACTAAGGTAGTCTCCAATTTCTGTACCAGTTGGATTCAGTAACTTGGAATCTATTAAGACGCTACGATTAAACTTATTAGTGCATGTACTCGAGTTCAATATACGTTGGGATTTCGGGTGTTGCATAAATAGGGCTAAATTGGACTCCTACGAAATTCCACCACAAAGTGGCCGGCAACGTCCTTTGCGAAAGTAGAAAGGGGTGAATAGAATAAAGTTCGAAACTTCTGAGTTAGCATCGTTGGTCTCGTTCACTACGATTCACTGCAAATTCACATCGAGATTAAATTGGACGTAACGTTAGTGCTATCTGTGAATTAGATCACCGCCATCTGCATACGACTGTGATCAGAAGAACATGACTGCGGCTATTGCAAGCAGTTTTAAACGTTCCCAGTTCCTGCTGCTGAAATTACTTCCATTTCATAGTTGTTTGGCAGTTTATGATGAGAACTAAATTCTCGTACCGTTTTGTCCAATCACGTAGGAAATAAATTAAGCATAAAAAATGTAGTATTTTTAAATTATTAATTGTTAACTTACGTGTAAAGTGACTGAGTTATATTATGTTCTATGAATGCGAGTATGCATATAAAAGCAAAGATGGCATTTACAGTAGTAATTGTAATATTAATTAACGCAATACCAATAGTTTAACTAAACCAATTTGATTCGAGGTCCTTCGCTTCAGTGTTAATGCATTATCATAGTAATTAAGATCAGAATCTTACTGTACCTATAAATACAATTTAAAATCGTCTCTATCTCGTAGACTATTTTAGTTTTAACATCGAATTGGTTGAGAATAAGTGATTCTCTTACATTAAGTAGGATAAAATTAGACGTTTATTTTAGGCTGGATAAGTGACGAAGATTTAGTATTTTTTTGTGACCCGAATTTTGGATATAAGAATAGATTGGCGTCAGATTAAAATAAAAATGTTTACTTTGTCAAATTACGCTATCAAAACTCTATATTTAAATTAAGCCAGTTCTATTATTGACTTGTATCTTGTATACTTGTAAATGGGTATAACAATAAAATGTTGAGGTTAGCCATTCATTTTGCTCGATGTCGATCTTAACTAATTTTAGTCATTAATTTAAGTGCAGTCTAAAAGTAGTTATTCGTTATTGATATTAATTTCATAAAATGTTTTTGACCCCGTGTCTAGTAATAGCTAAGAAAGAACCTAGATACAAAAAAATCAATAATGGTGAACTAATGTTATCTGAATATCAAAAGTATTAATTTCTTTAAAGTTAATTATCATAATCTTGTAATTAAAAAAAAATGCTAAATAAGATGGTGATGATGATATATTGATGGTTTTGTTTAAGATTTAATTACCAAAAATATTAATCAACTGATTAAAATTTTGACGCGATATAAAAATAAGTTCAGCGCCCAAATTCATTGGGGCTTCACGTCTAATTTATTAAAAGTCGTTAAATCCTCTTATTTGATACAAAGCTAGGTTCAATCAACCAAAAAATGAAATTTTAAGTACAATTATTCGTAAAGTTACATATTTTACATTATAAACTATAAATCATCAGGATATTTAAAACCTTAGTTCGCAATGAGTTGATTAATAAATCCTATAATTGATTGAATTGGATACAGTATTTGCGAGATTGTGTTCTGAGTAATACACTAGTGTTGGTACTCGATTAAGTTGGTTGTATCTATTTAATTTGCATTTATTAAATAATAAACCACAGTCGATGCATATTTTACAACACACTCAGAATTATATAAAAGGCTGAAACGAAAAGTAAAGTAACTTTGTATGTTGGGTCGAAAAGAACGGAATGAATTTATTTACGTCCTTGCGAATAAAATTTCCTAGAGAAGTTTACACCGCCTCAATGAATAAAGTTGGGTTTAATTTATTAATGTAGAACCCAACATGCGACAAGGTACATTTATAAAGGAAACTAACCGATCGCCGGCTACTGTATCTACTATTTTCCTTCACTCCAATAGATATTGAATTATTTATTCAGTATAAAAAAACATTCACTCTATACACGAACCTTCCACACTATAAATCTTGATTGGATGCAAGCATTATACGTAAGTCTTATATGCAGCTCAGTAATTGCGTGTTCTTTCATGCTAGCAAGTTGACATAATGCCGTCTACCCTAAGAAGAAAACGATTACCTAGGTAGTAAGGAAATATCGTATCGTGTAAATTAAATACTTTTAAAGTTAAAACTTTTGGGTCACCACACGCTGTTTATCTCGATATCGAACAAAAATTGAACGATGAAAAAAAAGAACTATGACTTGGCAAAACTCGGTTCTAGTAGATTTTTCTGTCCATCACATATATAATAGGTAGGTAGGTAAGTATGTAGGTTTTTACGTATATTTGTTATTAGTTTCAAGACACAATCAAAATAATAATATCAATCGTAGCTAAACTTATGATTAATTTAATAAGATTTGTACATAATATTAATGTTCCCTTTAATAATAAACGCATTAATACAAAACTGACATAATTGAATAGGTGTTTTAACACTAATGTAACCTTTGTATGCTTAGTTAATCGCTGAGAATATTTAAGTTAAGCTAAGTTAAATTAAATAATAATGGTGAAGTATCCATCGCCATTGATATCCGTGACGTCAAAGGCATAATATTAATGTAGGTCAAGAAGGAAGTGGAGAACCGTTCTATAACTGACTCGCTAACACAGTAATTACGATTTACGATTGATTTCAGAAGGAGGTTAAGATATATATGGACAGACAAAGAATCTTGTCGTGTAATCCTGAGTGGTAAAGGTAAATGAAAACTTCCCTTGGTGAGACCGATTAGACCTACAAACTTACTACAAAATTCGCTGAAGATTTTCTTATTTACGTTATGGGAAACCTAGTTCTATGAAGTTAACTACTAAATGCCATCCACAGAATGCTTAGCAGTTAATGCAACATAGACTTGATTTTATCTGATCCTAAATAAGTCAGATAATCCAAAGATACTATATATGAAATACCTAGCTCCCAAAAAGACATCGAATCCCAGGTATCCGAATTTAAAAATCCGTGGAATTCTTATTTTAAATCACTAATCCAGCAACTTACCGTTATCTAAAGTCATTTCTAGAGCGATGCATCTACAATCCCGAAAAGCATTGCTGGCTTAAAAGCCAATTGTCGTCCACAAATTTCGTCGACATAAAGAATGGCGAACATTTATCATCATTATCGAAATTTCTACTGTGTGACATTACATAAAATTGTGCCGAAATTGAAGTAAAATGCTTTGGATTTTATTTACTATCCCATAATTCGAAGCTATTCGTGCACTTAACAAATAAGCATAATTTTGTTTGAAAAGTAGTTAATATGTTTCACTTCCCCCTAATAATGAATATAATGTTCTAAAAAGTACTGGAAAATAAAAGTAAACTTTCCATGACGAATTTTCGGCAAAACACCAAATTATAAGTATTTTACTAGGGGCATGTAAGCTTACCTTCGACGGTCGTGGTGCAAGCTACTTAATAACTAATGAGTTATGGTGAACGACCCTTGCTTATGGAGGTGACTGGAATCTGTACCACAAAGCTTTATCTCAACGGTATCCTTGCATAATATTAGGGATTTTTTTTTACTGATCTGGATAGCCATCAGAACCCTACTAGAATTAACCGACGTGTTTCGGTTGCAGCGTTGGTGAGCTAGTAAATGGAGTTCCACTTCTGCTCTAGAAGAAAACACATCGGTGTTGCCGTCAGTGTTATGGACGTCCATGGGCGGCGGCGACTGCTCACAATTAGATTATCTGTTTGCTCATGTATCTGCTATTTACATTGAAAAAATTCAAATAACGTCTGTAAATTAAACATAGTCACTTTCTTCGCATCCAAATCATGTGACCTACAAATGAAATATCAATCAAGTTAGACTATATTAATACTTTCTTACATATCGAAATACTTTTCTAGAAACATATTTGTGGCACAATAACGATTACATCTAAATTCGAAAGAACCTTTCAGTAGAAACGCCAATTTATACCATCATTGTATCGTTTCAGTAATTACACGACGTTCGGCATAAACCACATAATGTAGCTGTCAATCAGGAATTAATTTAACTGTCCCACGGGACAGGATTTGCGCGGAGAAGTTACGAGCCCGTAACCACATAGTGTTATTATGCCGTATTATGTTCAGATTTAATTAAATATTGTAAATGAAATTGGGTAAGAAATTTAATAATATTCCAATTACATATATAAGTTAATCAATAAACTATTTGCTTTCATTATGAATTATTACGAACAATATGACGACCCCGTAGCCCAGTTGGTAGTGACCCTGCCTGCCGAGCGTGGGGTCCCGGGTTCGATTCCCGGCCGGGGCAGATATTTATGTGACAGATAAATGTTTGTTCTCGGGTCATGGGTGTTTGTGATGTGATAATTGTGCATGTCCATGCCACCCGCAACACAGGGAATCCTAGTGCGGGGGTGTGAGTGTGTGAACGTTTATTATTATTATTATTAATATTGATAAATATATTTGAAATATTATCGACGAACGGCTTTCCAATTTCAGTTTAATTCATTTTGAACCAATTTAAATATTTGTGTATAAATACATTATATAATATCATTAAGAAGTAAGTAACTATCAATCAACAATTATTTAAAAAAAATATATTTTGGGGAGAATGGTGTTCAACTAGCATTCATTAAAATTACATTATATTATAAAATAAAGCCATGGAAGCCATAAGTTCTCATTCTGCCTTAAATAACACGTTAATTAATGACTTACATATTTACAATATTAAAGCTGTTTCTATTATAAGAGCGTCGTATAAAATACTACGAACATATTATGGCGCGTACGTACATAAAGCACTGAGATGAATTTAAAAAGTCGCAAATTAAAGCAGGTGGCTACAATTTTAAACTGTTCTCGCACAATTTTAGATCTTGCGCTTCGTCGAGTAGAACTTTATCTAACAGCTGATTGCAAGTCTTTCTTTCGAGAAGTATCGTTAGATTTTTCCTTCAATTCTTGTTATCTTCACTGCAGAACTTATATCTTGGCGAGAAGTATAAAATAACAACTTTGAGAAGTATAAAATTACGACTTCGAATTCTGAGAGCCCTTGTGATAATAATATCATATTCAGGTGGCATAAGAATGGTACTTTACAACGAGTACAGATTTTATCATTCGGCATTAAAAATCCCCACAACGGTAAATGTAGTTAGAGGTCACAGATGCTAAATACAAACAACAATAAAATATTTCTCTTACCTTAAAATACAAACTAATAACGATAAAACATTATTGTTTTACATTATATTCATATAGGTACCTATGCTTTTATACATATATATATAGTGGCCAAAATATTTTTTGGAATATGTATGTCAGTCAGTGTCTTTTAATTAGTTTATATCTACACTAATATTGTAAAGAGAAAGAAAATAACTTTTTGTATGTTTGTTTGTAATGAATACACTGTACAACTACAGCTACAACTAGCATTTCTTTTCATGTTTATATACAATCCAGTTATAGTTTTATTTTGAAAATTATTATTTAACATTATTTAAAAGTAAAAATATAAAATTCATTTCACAATTTCTATCCACATTTTTTATGACCTAAATTGAAATATGGTTATAGTGTAATGCCGTAATTGAAATATCAATGAATTTTTAAAAACGGCTTAAATCGAAATCATATTTTCGCAATATTTTATCCAAATTTTAACTGTTACCTAGAATTGCATAAGTGTTATTCTCCAGAATAGATTTATATATTTATAAAGGCCCTGATAAAATAACTGTATCCTACTGCTATAAAGAATTTAGGCGTTGTCCATGACTTTGAGAGATGAAGAAAAAATCAGTCGTCTTGAGGCGTGCCGATTTTAATGTGACGTGACGAAAGCGTGCTGGCAGGGAGAATAAAAATGTTAAAGAAAATAGAGGAATTAAGTGTGGAATTGATTCAATACATATTTCAAATTAGATCTTTTGAATTAGGAGGATAGTTATCGCGATACGTACCGCATATTTTTACCATTGTTCAAAAGCAAGACCGAATGGAATGGTACCGTAACAAGGTCCGAAAAAGTGAATCAGGCTTGTCTCAGCGTCTTTACGATATAAGTACAGGTGATTAATTTTTAATTTATCGATATGATCTAATAACGCTAGTTAATACTTTCAGTAAATAAAAAGTACGACAACCTTAGTTACTTTTTATTAAATAATTACAATTAATATAAATATGTATTATAGATTTATATCCTGCTAAATATCTTATTAGGAAAATGGTTTTCTCTGAAATAAAACTTAAATTAATAAATTAAATTTTATTTTTGAACTAATACTTAAAAAAATAAAACTATTTTAACATCAAGTGTCATCCACTACAAGTTTCAAAAAATGTATTTGATTTTGATTGGATGAATGAAAAAGTATTATACATTGAAAATTTGAACAAGATATATTCAAATTCAAATTCAAAATCATTTAATCATATAGGTATTCAGTAAATACACTTATGAAAGCCATTTTTTGCTTCTACCACCGTTTCGAAAAGGTGCTTTAACAATGAGGAGAAGAAACGGCAAAAGAAACTCCTCAGCACATCTTTTAAACAACATATGGTAATTACAAAAGTTTAAATTTGTGCGGAACTGGTTGCGACCCTAATTTTTCCAAGCATCCTTGTCATTAATGTACTCATTTATACTATAATATCCTTTGCCTATAAGTTGTGTTTTAATGCGACGCTTAAAAGTTCCAATGGGCAACTCGCGTAAAAACTTAGGAATCTTATTGTAAAAATGAACTCCAAGCCCCATAAAGGAACGCTGAACCTTTTGAAGACGATATGCAGATGTAACCAAATTATGCCTATTACTTGATTGTGCGTATTACTTTTCTGCTTATACGTATTTTTTTTTTTTTAATAAATACTAAATTACTATATATATACTGACTGGCTACGGTGTGTACACGTATTTCACACGTATTAGCACCTGTTGACAACTGAATTATTAACATGTAATCTCATGATTGTTCCAAAATCTCTCCCCTATTTATCCGGAATAATGATTGTTTTCTTTTTGGAGTCATCTAATGGACAAGGAATTTGAGTTGTATGTTGTAAGACACTGTCTTCCTGCACCATTGAAGGGCACAAACTAGGGTGGTCTTGGGTAAGATTGTATTTATTTGACAATGACTCAAACCTATTCATGTTGTCATTGCAAACCTCTAACAGGTTATCAAAAGATGATATATGCTCTTCAATTTATTTTTGAGCATCAGTGTAAAGACTTGTCACATTTTGTAATGACTGTTCTAATCTCTCAATTTTTCTTTGCAAGTGCAGGACTTCTGTATCATACTGAATACTTTTTTGATCCAGTTTATGTTTCAATGATTTTAAATTATTAACTAAAGACAGATATCCTTTTTTAGACTTACCCAGTTCTTGAATAAAGTTTTTTTTGTTTAATTAACTTTTTAGTTTTGTTGATGAACCTTTTAATTTTTATATATTTCTTTAATTTATTATGACTATTAAACAATACTTGAGGTTGTATCGAGTCATCTTTGTTTAAATCAATACTAATAATCGGGGAGTTTATTTTGGAAGAAAAAGAATTACACTCAACCAGCTCACTAAAAAGGCTCTGGATCGCATTCCAGTCCTGAGATCTTTAAGATACTCAAGTTCGTTGACAGTCTTATTGGCAATATATAAACTAACTTCTAACTCTGTAATGCGATTCAAAGCCCTTTCATGCTCATTACTACATTGATTGAATGAGTCTACAGTGCATTGAAGTTGGTTTCTTTGCTCTAGAACTTCTATATAATTGATATGGAGTTCAACAAGTTCATTCTTGTAGTCCGTGTTGGACTGGATAATCTTTGTGATCTCAGCTTCACTTTCATCTCTTTCTTGTAGTAGTTGAGCATTAAGGTCCTTGGAGATTTTAAGTTCCTTAAGGGCTAATTTGAGTTTGGATTCCATATCGCTGAGTGTGGCCTGACGGGTCATCATTGTATGAGATAAGGTTGTATGCTGCAAAAGTTGTAATAATAATGATATCAGCACACTTAATAATACCCAAGGATGGTTAGGTTTTAATACCTGACTGTATAGCGAATACTACAAACGGCGAAATATTCTTTTTATGTTGTTCTAACACTAATTTAATATTACTGATAATAGATTATTATTGAAAGTATAGTGAGAAGTGTTAAAAGAGAGGAGATGTCTGAGGCTAAATAATATCTGTCTTCAAATTTTTACTTCCACAAATAGTCAAGTGAAACGAGACAAATAATGTATGCCGCTGAGTGGTTAGACGTTTCTCACAGACGTGAGATTCTGTATAGTTTTGTAATTTTATATAAATAAAATAAGTTGGACTAAGAAAACAATACTCCCCGGATTTCAACGATATTTCCAATTCGAATTCGGGATGACCGAACTCGGCCGGTGACTGGGTAATTAACCGATTATGTTAATCGGCACGTTGTTATATTCCACAATTTTTTTATATAGCAAGAATACACAGTAAATAGTAATAGTTTAACAGTTTTTATGTAAATTAAGGCTTGAAATATATTTAAATTGCAAATATAATACAGCAGCTGATTATGAGATGTTTAGCTGGCAATGTTGCCAGTATATAATATAATGTATATATATATATATATGTGTGTATGTGTATGTATGTATGTTTGTATGCATGTATGTATGTATGTATATAGGGAAAGTATAACGTTATAGTAGGAATTCAAAAAATATTGGAAAACAAGATCAGAGTGGGTTCAGCAAAAGCTCAGCCTCTAGAGCTACGGTGGGCCATGGGTTACGGCAAATATTTACGATTGGTTCAACTATTGTTTTACCTACTATCAAACAAAAACATTTTGGTAAACGCAGTAGTCATATAAAATGAGCAAATCTTTAATTTCCCTGATTAACTTAGGGTTGAAATCCGACGTAATTCAAGAGCAGCTCATATGCTCCGAAGCATGTGGATCGTCACGAAGATGAACCTATAAAAAAAATAATAATCGTTTACACACTCACACCATCGCACTAGGATGACTTGTGTTGCGGGTGTCATGGACATATAAAATATGACACCACAAACATGACCCGAGAACAAACATTTATCTATCACATAAATGTGTGCCCCGGCCGGGAATCGACCCCGGGACGCCTCGCTCGGCAGGCAAGGTCACTACCAACTGGGCTATGGCTATGATTGGAACTCAAATATTGTGTTAATCATAACAGATAAACAAAAAATATATAATCGATTACTCTTACGGATAAACAGTTTATTTACTTTAAACTAAAGGCAAAATCATCACAATCTATTTATATTATGACTGTTCCGCCACTAGAGTCTGATCTTCTCAAAGGGTTGAGAGAGATGGCCTTTACAGGTATTTTATCGGTAACCGTGAGGGGATACTTAGAGTAACTTTGAATACATTATGAATAAAACTAAACTATGAGAGATTCCTCGATTCGAACTTGAATCTGTCTGCGATAATCATGGTCAAAAGATAGAATTTTATACTGCAAGTATTGCAAGTATTAATTTCGTAATAGTTAAAAATCGTTTTATAAGTCTTGTCAAGTAATGTTTTCATCAATGTTAATATACATCGATTTATTTCACTCAAAGAAATTTTATGTTCCCTTTCGAAGCCCGAGATCCTTACGTATGCATAGTTTGTCGTCCAGCCAATGAATAATAATCCGATGTCGGGTTACTGGTGCGTAAAAATTTAATAGTCCGGAACGTTACGTTTCGATTTCTAAACGAGTAGAGGGTAGAAATTGAGTTCAAATTCTGGAAAGCGCTCTCTAAACTCATTTAACGAAACTTTTGACTGGAAACCCCTTGTATAAATAGGTTTAAAAGTTACAAAGTTTTGAAAAAGTTTGCTAAACATCTGAGCATTTGGTGGCACTGATGTAAAGGAAAATTGGCCTCCTGACTACTGCTTGACCGGAACTTCAAAATATTTGTTTGTATTAACAATTAATAGAAAACTGCCTCAGAAGCGTTTCAAGATTAAACTATTTCTTTATTTTATTATACGCTTTATATTAGCTTGACTTGTATGTACCTATCTATGTATGTATGAATGTAACGGAATCTTTGAATTACATTTTCATCAATTTGAAAATGTTCAAATCGTTTAAAATTTTGTATACATATAGAAAACCGATGACAGTACAATAATTTCATACTTAGAGTATGATTTTCTCATTAATCCATCACAAAAACATCTAAATTGTCGTCATAAGTTATAGGTTATATGACGGCTGAAAAGTGACACATTGTAAATATTGTCGGGTATTCTTTAGTTATAACTTTTCATATTTCTACGAAAGCGTGTTTTTAGTTTTTTTTAAATATATTTTAATCCTTTATAGTTTACTTTACTGCGTTTTATGATGTCTATAAGTTTTCGTGTTTGAATCTGATGAGAGCTAAAGTGGTATTAACACTTTAGCAACCCAAGGCATGGAACGGACCTGTATTCGTATTTAAAGAAAACTAGAGTCTACTCCACCACGCTGCTCCAGTGCAGCTTACAGGGCTTAGATCCAATCCAAACGTCGGAAATGCTTCAACATAAATAAATTATCGACTTCAAAGTGAGCATTTACAACTGTATATTAACGTATTTAGCGATAAATTATTAAAGAAATAAAATTTTAATACTGCTCGAAAATTTTAAGTTGCAATCATATCCCTTCATTTCTCGAATAAGTTTCTCCACACATAATGAAGTTTTGGTGCTCAACTTTGCTACAACGTAGCAATTGCTACGTTGGCTACAGTTAGTGGTGGAGTGCTGGACGGCATAATTGCGCTGGTGCTTAGTGCTGGACGGCATAATTGCGCTGGTGCTTAGTGCTGGACGGCATAATTGCGGAGGCCCACATTATAAGTTGGTGAAGGCGTTAGTGGACAAGTTAGTGTCGGCAAGATCTTACTTAGCCTATGCATTTATTCTCTTTTGTCCAGTACAAAATGTTCTAAAAGCCTATGAAATTTGGAGATTAACACTTAGTTCCTTACTAGCACTAAAACTATCTAATGCATTAGCGTTCTGACTATTATTAAATCAGCACTGACTAGTTTAACGTGCTCTACGGTTTACGGCAATTAGTTTTGAACATTGCTCAACATTGCTGATCACTATCGATTTCACATAATATGTCGTTATAATTGCAATCAACAAATAATTATATCTAAAGTTTTCGTAGTATGAAAAGAGTTTAGCCGATTAAATTTAATCAATAGCTTTAATAATGATATGACAGTTATTCAAAGAGGGACTTTTGAATAGTGTTCCATTTGCATATCTCCTTTTACTGCGTTGTATATATCAGTAGGCACTTGTATGAAAGATAAAAAGTTGCCGTAATTACTAGCACAGGAAGCATTACATAAGGGGTGGCAATTTATCTTTGACTCTTTAAATGGAAGCAAATGAGGTAGGTAACTAATGATAATGACACATTTGTTTGTAACTTTTATTTTTAATGGATTTTTATAAGTGTTATATCCTATTATGATATGTAAAAAAATATTTACAAAAATTAACAATAATAATGGCTTCCGTTGCCATTTTTCTGATTGCGGAATATTGGCATGAAATCTTACCGGTATAAACTTGGAGGAAAAATATCTCCTAAATAATGAACAATTCCTGATATTTTGCAGTGCATCGTATTCATTCAGACAGGTATGGTCGCAATCAGTGGTTCCTTAGTAGTCGGGAGACTCGGCAGGCTTTAAGCGCGTTAAAGAAAAACAGTAAAATTGTCTTCTGTAATGATACTAAAGTGAGAGTCAAGTAACCTGAAACATTGCAGAATCGCGTCTCGCTGATTTCGACGGTTGAGGTCCCTTTTCCATTTCATCTCATTGCTTTCAAATGCAGCAAACAGTGGAATCTCGTCATTCTATGGACATTGGCCCTGTTCACTTTCAGGTAACGGAAGCGACATCCAATCTAGTGTCAGTTGAAGTTAGAAGCTACTTCCACCTTCAGGTTGGCGTCTTCTCAATGGTGAAATGTTTAACGCGTCTGTTTTTTTCGTGTAATCTGTAGATAAACTTGACCCCATTAGCATTACCCTGAACGAGTTTCTACTGCACGTTGATTCGGCGTAAATTGGTGGAGGAGTTAGGGGCCAATATAAGTATAGAAAGCACTTACGTTGCCCGAAGATCTATGCTATAACTTAGTGACTAACGTTGTTAGTAACTAGTGATCTAACGTTAGTAAATAGGGCCCCTAGATGAAGTATAATTCTTTAAGTTTGATGCGCTAAACGTTTATTAAACTTAACACTCAGTCATAGAATTACTGCCCACGTCCGTCGTTCCTTAACCAAGCTAAGCACATACGATGGATTTAAGCCATGTACGTCTACGAGCGCTTTATAAATGGAATGAATTAAAGTACTAATGCGCTCCAAATCACTAAACCATTTATAACATTTTTGGCAATCGCGGTCACTCATCCAATTTCCGACAGCGCCGAATGATACTTCCTCGATATACAACAAAGCTATAAGCGCTTCATATAATCGTAAATGCTTTTAAGCCATGCGATTTGCCTCCTGAAGTGTAAACATTTAAAATCCATAGAGCTCAGAGGCAACGAGTACGATCGCTACACCTTCCGTAAGATTCCTTTACACATAATTTATCAGACCCATTTTCTGTTGTTGAAGAATCCCTCTGATTAAAGATCAATTGCGGAGAAAATATCTTTGCAACCGAACCATTACTATAAAAGTACTTTTTATTATTAGGACACAACTCGAAATTTCGTTAACTATACGTTAACCATAGATAGTAATAATGTTTTCTATCGGCTTAAGACAAAATATTTAGTTTGTCCAGTAAAATATGAATGAATATCCTCTTCTAGGCGGTGAAAACTCTATTTAGTTTCTTGGGGCGAGCTACCAGCGTACTGTTGCTTATGTCGTAAAACAGATAATAATATAGACGCCTGACATGCTTATAAATGTTAATTATATTCCCTCTCAATAGCGAGCTGCCGCGTAAGAAAGTAAGATTTTACATCAGTATACAAACTTGTTCATTGATATATATAAACTTAATTTTTAACACATTAAAAACACTTCAAGGTTACCTGTAGATAATCTGGCAGACAAGGATCTCCACCGATTTGACCTCGTTGGAATTGAACTGGGAGATATATAGCTCAGCAATCTCTACAGGACAAATTATGCGCCAATGTCTTATCCATTGTTCATCAGGTTCTCTTGGACTCAATAATCAATAGATGGAGATCTCAAATAGGATGCAGTCGTGCTAGATTTTGGTTTCTGGTGTCCATCGGTTGCACTTAATATCACATTCTATCCATACCCTTTGCTACTTAACTTCAACCCATAAGCGGTGTATTATTAGACACGGGTTTCTTCAACATGTTCTAGGCTTTTTGTTAGGAAGACAATTTCGTGGCCCAGCATCTTATAAAATAAAATTGGCTTGACAAATCTGTATTGATAAAAATATATCATGCTTTAACAAACTAATTTTAAAAGTTAATATTTTATTGCAAAACTACTGTTAGTAGCCATAATCAGTCATCCAGTTTAGCTGGATTACCTATTAGGTCGACGAGGCACGTTTCCCTCTTTAATTTGCGATACGTGCGCGCAGCGGAATTTTTTATTTTTATTTTCAATGCTGACTAGTTGCTACTTGATATGGGTTCGAGTTATTTGATTTGAATGTAAAAAAACTGATATTTTTTCAAACGTCGAGAGAAACTTTGTCAATTCAATGTTATACAACAATTATTTTTTTTAATCATTGTGTGTTTTATATGAACCCGTTATTTTTTTTTTTTTTTGATAGAAATCACATTCTTTGCTGTTATTAGAAATGTAATACGACCAACGTAAGGTATATATTTTATAACACTTGAATGGGTTGTGTTTTAAGCAACAAATATTGTCTTACATTCCTTTTCTTATTTAGGCAGTAGTGTTGGAGATTAGGTAAAAAGTATTTTAATCAGTAATTTGATGTATAAATCAATATATATGTATATTCGTATATACCTAAATTTCTGCTTAGATCTTATATATTGAATAACAAAGAGATAAAACCTATTACTTATATCTAATTCTGCTTTATTAAATATTTGGGATGTGTTTACATAAGAGTAAGATAATAATTTAATAAATAATAATTTTAGGAACGTGTGCTACCTCATAACTGTTATTATGAAGCTAATAATATAAAGCCGGTAAAGTTCGGATATATCTCCAATAGGATAAGATTTGATACTGTAAACATTCTAGAAATTTTAAACTTAGTAACTTTGGAAATAAGGGAATGGTTGATGTTCGTTCATTTTTCTTAATATCTTTTAAGCTATTTCTATATAACATGAAAATATATGTATGATCCACAATAAGATTTCTGTTTGATATTATTATAAATATTAAGTATATGGCGTCTTATAGGTACTCGACGAATGTTTGTTTGTTCAACAAATCTCCATAATATAATAACTCGTTTACATACTTCATATATCCATCCGTGATCTAACCAGTGACCTTATTCTGTATTGTATATCAATTTTCTACTTTTTTTATCCAACAATTTCGGAATCAATCGTAATTGACAGACAAACAAACACTCGTATATAGTGTAGCTATAAATCTTTTTTTCAAATGTACGGAACTCTAAAGAACCTAAGTAGCAAATAATATATATATATATATATATATATTTTCCGTAAAAGTTACTATCGTTAAAGTCAAGCAGTTTGATTGCATAAAATAGCTTTAATTATGTAAATTAATTGTATGATTAAAATCACAGTTTGAGGCGTATTAAATATTACCATATTCTTATCAGTCTGTTTCTGCTACGCCGCACGCGTTTGTAGGTTTTGTTTCAAAGGTAAAAAAGTTGCCGTAATTACTGGAACAGGAAGCATTCTATTAGGGGTCGGAACGTATCTATGACCCTCTAACGTACTTTACATTGTACGTCTCATATACCTAGTTATTTTTACAATTTTACTGTAACATTGTACTAATGACTATAGTATTTAACTTTGAAATAATAATAAATAAATAAACGCACTAGGAATCCTTGTGTTGCGGATGGCATGGACATAAAAAAAATTATGACATTACAAACATCCATGACCAGAGAACAAACTGTCACATAAATATCTACTCCGGCCGGGAATCGAACTCGGGACCCCTCACTCGGCAGGTAGAGTCACTACCAACTAGACTATAGGGTCATCAATATCAAAACAGTGCTATTTTACTTTTCAAATACTAACTTTGAGTATTATACTTATTGAAATAAGTATTTTGAAGTATTTTACCAGTAACCCTCCCACTATTCAGATCCGAAAATTCTGCAGGAATAACGATTTCCCGGAATGAAAAGTATCTCATATTATGACTATTAAAATTCGTTCAGTGGTTTTACTGTTATTTATGGTTTTTTTATATTTACTGTTATTTATTATATGTTTAAAGACATTAAATACATCAAAAATTCCAAAAAGTATTCTTTGCGCAGATTCGGCGCAGGTACAATTTTATTATTAGTGTAGATGTAAATTTAATTTTTATTATGTTCAATAGAGGTTTATATACATAAACAAATTAAGAAATTTTTTACGAGTACCTTCTGCCTTCAGATCAGTTCGGTATGCATAACATATGTATATTCATAAGACGTACCAGTCATAAGCAGGGGTGTGCGCTCCTTGTAGGCGGAAATGCAGTGCTTTACTTGCCATTCAGAGATATTTTAATAAAACGTTCGTACATTTCAGATGACTTTAATTAATAGTAAATAAATAAACAAACAAAATATAATAACTTAAAAACGCCTAATATTTTATAAATAGCACCTATTTGCAAGCACACAAACATTATGTTTGCCAGGCGTTTGGCGACAAGCAAGCGGCGCTGCAAAATAATCTACCTAATCAACCAAGTCAGGCCGTCGCGTCCCGCAGGACATTTGTTCGCATGTGTGTAGTAATTTTGGTGTCCGTGCACAGTTCGCAAACGCACACACCCATGAATATCGAAAGCCGCGACTCCAGCGGCAGGCTACGGAAGTTCGGCAGTTGTCGGGAGTAATCGGAAATGTTGGTTGCCTATAATCCGAGTAAAAATAATAGACGGAAATCTAATAAATCACGTATGCACATTATGCATTTTTGTTTAGTAAGGTTTTATTTATTTAAATAGCAGAATTTTTTTGTGTTTCGCGGGGGCCATTTTGCTTTTCATGTGATAAGCATTGTTTACTATTTTGTTTTCTCCAGTATATTTATAGTTTTATTAAAAGATTTTTCATTTTAACATTTGAAAGTGTGTACATTTAACAGTTTATTACTGTGTTTCTATAATAATTGTAGTGATTTGCTTTTACTAGTGCGTTTATTGATTTTTTTTTAATGTTATTTGATTGTGAGGTTTGTGTTGAAGTGTGTGTTTATTAAAAATAACATCTAAGACTTGTTCTGTTGGCATGGTTTCCGACGTATAGATCCGTCGCGTGGCTGTGGCTATGCTAAAAATCTATAAAAGAAAAAGTTTTGTGACCGAGTACTCCGCCGCATACCCAGTGTCATAATCTTGTGCAAGCCGCCAGTCATAAGTGTACCTTGCTACCATGACTGTGTTTACAACGCGAAAGTTCCCTGGCTCGAAGCCTGGTCGGGGTAAACATTTATGTGACTAATACATTTTGTTCTCATATAATACCCAATATATAACACTTGTTAATGACGATTTATTTATTACTCGTGGCCCGCCCCGGCTTCGCACGGGTGTACTTTTATTTTTAAATATTTTGAGATACTCGTATATTTATAATTTTATCTTTATAAAGCAATAATTCAATGTCCCATATGTCCGCTGCGTAAGGAGTCAACCGTGCGACTACCTATTTCATAGATGTGCCCGCTCTGGACCTCGTGCCCCCTCCTTCGTCTGCTTGTCCAACGGCCTACGCTACGGCTGCTTTGCGTGGGGCCACACTGGTCACTGTGCGGGGGCGGCGGCGGTGTTAATTTTCCTAAATTCGTAAAATCTTCTGAACAGAATGTTCGATTTGAGTAATTCAAAAAGTTATCTATAGGTATTAAAACAGTTTTGAATATGAAATGATATATTTGTATAAGGATTAATACGAAGGTATGGTTGTCATGGTTTAATTTTGGTCACCTTTTAAAATGTAAAAAGTGGTTATAGTGACATAACTACAATAGTTGGACATGTAGTATCGCGAAGTTATTTGTAGATATTGATATGTTCTCTAATATTGTAGAATATTTTTTTTTGTTCTATCATCAATAGTTTCCGCAGTGTATGCGATGAAAGAAACTTTTAAGCAAATTTTTTTACATCTTGGTTCACGTTACTAAAGTTTTAGCAAGGATCCCTTATTTTTTCTAGTTATAAATATAGCTTTTGTTACTCAGGGTTAATGTAGCATTTTAATGGTGAAAGAATTTTTAAAATAAATACAGTAGTTTTTGAATTTATTCGTTACAAACATACAAAAATACAAAGATTTCCTCTTTATAATATTAGTATAGAATAGCTGCCTGTAACTGAAAATTTTGCTGGGGATATATCTGTATGAATCTCAAAATTCATATCCCATTATCAACTAAAATATTTAAATGTTCACAGATTTCAGCTTTGTAACTTCTCTTTGTAACTCGTAGATTACGAAACTCATTTCCTAAAATAACATGAAACGTTGTTCCTTGGAAAGTTATTTTCGATATTGAAGCTTCTATAGAAATAAAGAGGTTTTTACTTGGTGTAAAAAATAATAATTCCTAAAATTATATACGTACCTACATCCATAAACTACCATAAATTTTCGCATCCTTTCGGCGGCAAAAATAGTTGACTAATAAAAATGCCATTTAGATATTAATTCTACCCTTTGAATCTGTTTATTTTAAGGTTTTTTTTCATCGTGGCTTTTATACGACAGTATGAAGCATATTCCGCATAAGTACTATTCAGAGCCCGTCTGCTTATGTCAATTGCTTATGTCAAGTACTCTAACGAGAGTAGCATACTTGGGTGTGGTCTGTACTTGGATGAATTACTGCTGGAGTAAAATTGCTTGAGGGTTTTCGTGCTTTAAGGGAACGTTAAGCCGTTGCTCCCTGTAGTTACTATAGATAGTAGCCGTTAAGTTACATCGGCTTACAAACAGCATAAGAATCTGATAATTTGGTTGGCCACAAACCCTTTCAATCCGTATTATGGAGGACTGCTTCTGCTACTCTGCACTACACGAGAATTAAGCGGCCCACGCTCTGCAATGGTTGTTACATTTACACTTTGATTAATATACTGAATAAAAACATGATTTGTTCACAATACTTACTACAAATACCTCATTAGTGCCATGAGTAATATGTTTCTAAGTGAATTAAGTTTTTTTTTTTGACTTTTGTTATTATTTTTTTCAATATTTGGAGTGACCTAGGTGCTAACCGTAACGGACGTACCAGCATTCAAAAAGCCGTCATACAAACTTAATTTTAAGCTCGCTTAAGCTGTTAAAGTTTGCTTAATATTTTTTAAATTTTGTTTAGAAACTTTTAATTAGAGTTGAGTTTCTTAATCATCTTCTCATATTCATACTTGTCTATTCAATGATCTTCACAAACAGTTAAAAATAACTCACCTAAACGAAAACCTCAAGTGTTTAAACTCTTTCAGTGAAAGGAAAATATTCTTAGGTGTATTTATAGTTAAGAATCTTAGCACACGCGAGACTGAGACAGTCTTGAAATGTCTTTAATATATTCTTTGCCTCTCTCCGTATGTTACGGATAATGTGAAATGCTTACATAGAATGCTTATTGATTATTGAATAATGTTGGTAAAACCGTGCGTCGAGTAAAATTTTCAATTGCAAATTTTATTTTCTTACGCATCTATAGTAGTTATTCGGCACATATGGGAAGCTTTCGGAAACCGATGTGAATACATCGAAATAATAGGAAACTACTCTGTTTTAATGCGTATTATTAGGGATCAGTGATTTCCTTGTGTATATGTATTCAGCATGTACCCAATAGCGACTCGATGCGCTTTGTAATTGAGGAAGCCTAAATGTACACCACTGCTGTACTCCAATGTGGATTAGTAGAGAGAGATTAGTAGGTAACTCAATTATCAGAAGTTTTTATACTGCTTCCGACTTGGATTGACGACCTAAGAACAATGAGTGGAACAGAAGGCTAACGTGCCTTCCGAAGCACAGAAACACTCAAGAAATTTTATTACCTACAGTTACCCATGAAACAACCAACCGCGCTCGAATATTTATGTTGTTTGCATAACAATAAGGTATAGTTTTTAACGAGATTCAATGTTTCAAATATTGCAAGATCCGTCAAATTTATCATAAATTTATGTAAGATTGCGATAAAAAAAATTACTCCGATCATAATCAGTTCTTACAAACAACAAAAGCTGCCTAAGTAAACAGTTAAGAAAGCGCGGTTTCTTAAAGGACCGAAACATTCCGAAGCAAAACAACTTTGATAGTACATTAGTTAAAGAAGAAACCAGGTAAATATGAAGTTTCTGAAATATCTTTTGTTTTTTTACTAATTTGGATGAAGTCGCAATCATTTCATTTATACCCTATTCCATTCCACGCAAATGTATTTTAACTGTATTTATCTTAAATGTATTTTAACACAACGAATTTTGTTTAATGATCATAAATTATTATTGTTGATATTAAAGACAAAGGTAGAATATGTCATTTGGAAATTTCTTTAGCTACCACGCCACCTGTCGAGAAATATTAACTGTAGCCCACAACCAACTGCAACCAAGCTCGTAACAAAGGCTTTCAAAGTTGATCACTGACCTGTTGCGACTCCTGACACAGATGGTCGGAAGTCGGGTTACCTTTAAATTGAAATACAACAGCAACACAAGTGGCAGCGAAAATCTGTAATTTGTTGTACCTAAGTTGTTGTTGGTTGCATGTTGATCGTTTTAAATTACCGACTGTACAGTAAATTTATTCCTAAAATCCTTTACTTTTACACATTTTTGATATTACTATATTAAATTTTATACCAATTATTCCTATGATATACCTACATATTTCGAATATCGTATGACTTATTTTGTTGATACATAATAGTAACATAACCGGCACTATTTTTGAACAATAACTCTCAAAAATGACACCAGAAAAGTTATTCAATTTTTTTTAATTTTGTAATATCAAACATACCTTTCACTTTTTTATGATAATTAAATCAATAGATTAAAATAATAACAAACATATGAAAATAAATTACACATATATCATAGCACTTCTGTTCTGGTTCTATGAATAAAATTAAGATTATTATTTTTATAAATATTGAAATAAGTTATCAGTATTTTTATAATATTATAAAAAAAATATTTAGAAATATTTTATACTAACTTTAATAATAATGACGAATAAATAATAAACAAGTTGTTTGTCTTTTATTTATAAGTTTTTATGGTGTGGAATTTCCTTGACTGAGGGTTAATATACATATATAAGGAATAATATTGTCGTATCGATTTTATAGGTCTCATAATATTATTTCTCAATAAACACAAATTACATAAATTTGAAATGAACAAATTTATAGGTAAAATAGAAACAAATACAAACAGAGTTTTCAACAAACACAAACTTTATAATTTACTTACATCCTCAATCAATCGAAGACAAAATTCAAAGTAGTAAGTCACAATCATGAGTCCAAGATTTTTGTACAATAGCACGACTTTATCATCATCACAGTTAAAGTTTCACTTTAATCAGATTTTGTATCAGTTCATTGTCAAAGTTACAAAACACGTGGACGATACAAGCGCGGGAAATCGGAACATCGAAAGCCAGTATCGGCTTCCCGCGACGCCTCCATCCCTCTCCGAGTTCTACAATATACTGACAACTGTCACCGGGCGAACCGCCGTTTTGCTCGCTTTTACTACGAACGCTTTTCCTCTTTTGCCCTATCTTGCTTTAACGAAAATATATGTACACGAAGCTGTACGTACACACGAAAAATAACTTAGCTCGAATCGAAGCGTACTTGTGTTTGCTTCATGTGTATGAGTTGGATATTGTGAGAACGTTGTAAGCCACGCATCTTCACGGATTCTTACTAATACGTGAATGCCCACAACAACGTTCTATTTCACCTAATAAAATAGCATTTTAATAAGACACAATAAGGTGCAATTTTCCTCGATGTGCTATAAAATTTTAGTTTGTACAAAGACAACAAAATTACCGTATTGCGCATGTCCGTTATCACCTTACATTCGTGGAACTACGAAAACTATCGTCGTCCTTATTATTCTCTAAGTTTGAATGTAAATTTCAAAAAGTTCTATAGAGTAACTGATTGCAGTATTCCGACAATGAGAATATCCCGTACATTGCAATCGTAGCTTTTATGATAAAGAGTTTTCATATGGAATGAGTCAGTCACAATAGTCTTTTGAAGTATTGGAAATTCATTGGGAACGAGTTGTTCGTACTATAATATAATATTGAAATACTTATAGTTTTGAAGTGGTCGAAAAATTAAAGCAATGTTGCAATACGTGATTGCTGGAAGATCAAATTAATTCATATAATAAAATTCACATAATAAAAGTAGGAATCGTCTTTTCCTAATACTAAATAAATTTTGATTTCAACTTGCAAAATGTTATTTAATAGTTGAAATGAGCACAACTCATTACTGCGACGGCTTGCTTCTTACAAGTATGAAGTCCTGTGTGGTACGTGACCAGAATTTTAGATCTTGGTGGTCAAATCGAGTGTTGGATATTACATTAGTTCGCAAATAGTTCCGACAACGCTGTGTCCACGTTGCAAAACTTTGTCGATCACTTACGATGTAGCTATACAAATTAAGATTCTGCGTTTCTGCGTTTAGATGTTGTGGTTTTGATCAAATTGAAACGTTATAGGCTCTCCGCTTACTTTTATATACTAAATAAAATATTCACGATATAAGTATTTAGCAAAAACGAAACATTGATCTTCGATTTTCTTCCTATCAGACTTTTTGTAACCAGCATGTGATAGACTATGACAAAGATCGTTTGCTAGACTTTAATACAAATATCGCGCTGTTCAGTTTTTAGATATACATATGTACCTATACCCAAACCAAGAGTTGATCTCCTGATGTGAGAAATCCTTTACACATAAATGTTTCTTTTCGGATTGATAGGTAATAATAATTATAATATTTGCTCATCACAAAGCCAACTTACAACGTAATAAAACCTTGTAGTCCAACTGTTAGTGACCCTGCCCGCAGAGCGGGGGTTCCGAGTTTTATTCCCGGCATAAGTTTACAGTTATGTGATCGATAAACAGTTTTTTCTCGGGATGTTTCAAATTTGTATACGTTCATACCACCGCCAACACAGAGAGTTGTAGTACGGGAGTCGGAAAGTGTGAATGTTTATTTAATATTAATTTAAGGTTACGTAGTTCTTCGAGTGAAAATGGAATCTGTACTGAAGAAGCCTTTATGATACGTTATTATTTTATATATTTCTGTTTATCTATATAAATTAAAATGACACCTGTAAATAATATTGCCGAAACCGATTGCGCGCAGGTTAAAACTTTGTAATTGTCAGCTCGCTAGTTCGCTTTTACAAATTAATAAAAAGCTCGTTAAGTCCAAACCCGACTTTACTTGGGTTAGATATGTATTGTAAATTTATCCAAGAATAATTTTATTTCCCTGTTGAAATTTAACAGGCATGTTCTTATAAGATATCTTATTAATTATATTTGATGTGTTTTTTTAATTTTCCTTAAATATTTAAGGACATATCCTTTTCAACCGACTGCATGACGCAAACGAGGGTGACGTTTTAATTTTATTTGATTCTTCCGACAGTCTAATGGTTCTTTATTTTATGAGTTACCCATAAAATTTAGTAATCTAAGTATTCAGTAATCTAACGTCATGATAGACAGGTCGACTGATGACTTGAAGAAAACAGTGGGGAGCCGTTGGATTAAAAATTATCAAGATTGGTTGTTTTGGTGCCTTTTAATGGTCTATGTTCAGTATATCCAGTAGTCGATTTTAAAAAGTTGATAGATAGAAATTAACACATGATTGAGATATGCGAGTGACCATATGTATATTTCGGTTTTTTTTAACCCATGTGCGGAACCCTAAAAATGTTTTAAAATAAATACGAATAAGCTATCGTACCTAATTAGTTTTTCTTTGAGTGCCAAGGAAAATAAACCGGTGTAAATCTCTGCTCAGCCCCTGACGATGAAGGCGGCGCACAATACAATTGGACACGGCTCAAAAGACTTTATATAAACCAATGTTACGACAAATTGCAAAACCTTACTTTTATTCTCCCCTTCAACCTTCCTCATTATCTCTATTTCAATCATTTCTTGTTTCAAAACATAATGGGTGTTTTTGTACTTTAATTATCAATTATTTTTTATAAGCAGTAAACTATATAAGGAGCCTTAGCTAGCAAGCCTACTGTTTGTTATTTTTAATGTAAGTAACAAGAAAATAAGAATATATAGTCTTAAAGATTTTTTTTTATTAAAACTAACGAATAGATTAATGGTCGTACATATTTACCTAGAACTGAAATATTATTAGATATTAACGTATAATATGTAATTAAGCGACATAAAAATAAATAGTCAAGTTATAACTTAACAGTAAAAATAAAAAAAATACAACCAGCACTTACGCGCATTCACACACAATATACCCGTGCACACACACACACCCACACAGAGACACTTTTTTAATTGTGTAAATGATTGTTGCATTTAACTTACCTTTGTACTGCAAAATATATATGATTTTAATCTCCGCGATTTTCGAAGATACAAAAACCCATTTAAATTACTCATAAATCTAAAATTAGATACAATTTTGATTATTTGAATTCACCAATTTATAACCATGTAATAAACATAATTCAGTAGGTACTCATAAAAACAATAGAAGCATAATTCTAAGAGAGGAGCAATTAATATTATAATGCTGATTTACTTGTGAACGTTGCACGTGTTTGTTAAAGAGCTGATTTACATTTATATATTACTGAAACTAGGATAATGTGTTAGCAGAAATTCGCGAAAATTAATTATGCAAATAATTTGATAAGATTAATCGAGAACGGTTGCGTGCATGTCATTTTTGTCATTTAAACGTTATGCTACGTTTTAATAATTAATTTTATTGATAGTTGTTCGGCGTCAAAACCAATTGACCCGCATTGTCTGATCCGAGTATTCAATATAGCCTTATCAATGTGCCGTAATTTAAAAATTAAGTTTAATAAAAGTCCTTTTTATCGGTATCACAAAATAAGCAGTGTTACACTTATATTTTTATAACATTTCTGCTTTTATTAATATATTTAAAACTGTCATTTTTTCATAATTTACAAGCTCAATGCAATACAATATACGATAACGTGGTTTTTCTTTTGAAAATTTTGAAGATTTTTATTTTAACAAAACGGGAAAAGCGAAAATGCAGAGAAATGTGATAATATAAATTGGATAAAATAAATAAACGTGGTCAGTGAAATGATTTCTAAATTTAAGCATAGCAACATAATACTTACAAGTTACTACAGTTGCAAAAATAATGCATTAACTATACGTAAGCAATTCCCCACTTTCTTTTCTGTATGTCAATAACCGACAAAGGTGCAGTCGAGTACATTGTCAATAAATAATCACCGCCGCCCAGGATATCCATAATACTAAAGTTATCATCGATGTTTTGCTGAACAAGAAAGATACTGGGAACCCGCTTTTTTGCATCCTCTCTGCCACTACAACGGAAACACTAAAAACTTACTTATACTTCTAGCCTGCAAGGGAGTACCGTTGGGATTAAATCGGGTGGTACAGAACCCAACGATCTTCATTTGTAGAAATCTACTGACAGTAACTCGTCTATTGTTTAGCAAGGTCTACCATGATTAAGAAGGGTTAAGTAGGCTCAAATATTTAGCTTCCATACATACACCCACAAATAAGTACTACAGAAAAATTGCTTCAATAATATATTAGATACATACACAACAAAAACAAAATCTATTACTAGCGGCTAAAATCAATAGAGTACGAGTAAGTTACACAATAACATGTAACAAAACTTGTTTGAGCTAACACAGAACTTTTTATGTAACAAGGAAAATATCGAGTTACAAAAGGAAAAGAAAAATAATTTACTTACATCCAGAGAAGATATTAAGCGTGAGATAAGAGTATGAGTGAAGTACTCTTTCGGAGAGAACGGTGTTTATACAAAGCTATGAATAACAATTTACCAAAGAGCCCGAAGCACAAACACTTGAGCGTAGAAGTTTGTTTCGAAGTGCCCAAACTCAGGAACAATGCCTTCCATGAAGCTAGGAAGACGCAACGATGGAGGATCCAATTTTATATTGTTTTTTAAAAAATGAGTATAGAACTACCCGTGAATAATTGGCCAATATTTACTATAAAGAGCATCTCAAAAACCAATAACGTCATCATTAAATGAACTTCTGATAATAGTCTTAGTACGTTTAATGAAGATATCATTTATACATCTACTTATACATATACTTTAATTTATACATCTACTTATACATTATGCATGAGAGTAGTGAGTGGATAATAATTATATGCACATAAATTATAAAAAATTATGCAGTGGGTTGACCATCAATGAAATGTGTGATGTGACGTCGGTATTTAGAAAACCAATAGCAAAAATTACTTGAAATATAAGACTACAAGAAAACGTAATTTTTTTTTAATTATAATACAAGGTCGTATTGGGTAATTTTGTAATTATGCCAGTCATGACACAAATGGTTCACGCAATGTTTTGTTACGGTTTGAGGGGTTAGTGACGGTTACAACTCAGCCTTTTCCACAAACTTACCAGAATTAGCAATATTTTTGCAACCGACAAATAACAATAATAACAGAGATTTTAAATAATTAAAATGGTTTTCATCAACTTAACATCAAGTGGACTTTAGAACTGTTTAACTTTAATACTTCGATATTAACAAAAAACAATAATATTATTTTGAGAAGTTGTTAGTTTTATTTAAAACTATGTTGTTTTTATAAATTACTAAATTTGTATGTGTTGGAATAAGATAATCAAAAAGATAAATAAATGGAAAAAATATATATTTACATCAACAAGTAATAAACAAAAATACGATTAGATAATTAATCGTATAGAGTTTACGCTCTTCACGTGAACTTGATACCAAGTCGCTCAACGACAAAATGACCGACATCCGTTATCGCTCGTCCTTGTATAGGGTGGTACCGCCGTTCCAGTAATTTTCGCTTTCCGACTAAAATAAAAAATGTACGTAAGGCAACGAAAAGGAACATTTGAATCTATCATCCAAATAGATGAGATTACCATGGCAAAACGGTATTGTAGTATTTACAATACTTACATGTTTTTATATCTAGTATTTTGGCACTCGCATAGTTTGTAACTCTTATAGTACTCCTTTGGTTAACTTCTTTTATAATTTCCTGTATCTTTTAACCATTTATTCTGTAATTTCTTTATATATTTTATTAGTTAAATGTTTTGTTATTCTTGTCAAATGTTTGACAAATGTTCTAAATTATTGTCATCATGATTACTTTTATTTTTAATTTGTATATTTTTTATCCTTTTTGTTAACGTTCTTTATTAGGCTGAATATAAATTTTAAATTCATAAATAGAATATAATAAGAGAATTATTCCAGAAGATTCGACTTATAAAAGGCGAGCTGTGACGACATGAACACTCTCTTTCGGACTCTCTAACAGTCTCTCTCAGTCTCTCGCGTGTTGGTCACAACACTGGTAGCTTGAAGCAGTTACTTGCGTGTGGGTCGCAAGTCTTGGATCTCTACACTAACAGTCTCTATCAGTCTCTCTCGCGTATGGGTCGCAACTCTTGGATATCGACACGAACAGTCTCACGAGTGAAGTTACAATTACGATACGGAGCAGTCTCTCTCGCGTGTGGGTTGCAACAGTGGTTACTTGAAGGAGTCTCATGCTAAAAGTCTCTATCGGAACAGTGTCGCGGGTGTAGTCACAATTACGGAACGAGACAATCTACGCGTCTCGTGTGTATTAACGCACGCCTGGTTAAGGCGGTCTCCGTGCGCTGAACGCCGGGGACTCCGATCGTCTCGTGCGCCCTTAGGCACGCTCCAGGCGCCGAGGTCTTCGTGCGCTGAACGCCGGGGACTCCGATCGTCTCGTGCGCCCTAAACGCACGCTCCAGTCGCCGAGGTCTTCATGCGCTGCCCGCCAAAGAAGCGACGGGCTTACCTTCTTACTTACAAGTGACCTTCTCTTTAGTTTCTTAATCTTGTAACTACTGTATTTTAGTCATTGTAACCGCCAGGAAGTCTTAAATACATTAAATCTTCTTAAAATATCTACATCTTTAATTTTAACGTTACAGTATACAATTGGTACCTAATATGTATTGATCTACGTTTTTTATCTACTTCCTACTTAAATTCAGAAAATAAGGTACTGCTAAATTTAATACTACTATAATTTTTGTTTATATTTTCGTATGCAATCAGGGACATGACATGCTGTAAAATTATTTTCAACAGAAAATGCCCTCGCTTCACTTTGGAAAAACTACCTTAGGCTTAGAAAAAGCATCTGCATTGTTATAGGATTGGGATTTTCTTGTTCCGTTAATTTATACATGTAGTAGAATTCTAACTGATCGTTTTCTGCACATTAAGGATATATGAAAAAAAACTACTATTAGGGGCCTTTATTAGCGCAGTAGAACCCAAAACAATAGTTGTTAGAATTGTTTTCTGTTTGTCGGTGCGTTTGTTCCAGCTAATCTCAGAAACGGCTTATCCGTTTTCGTTACGGTTTTCACTAATGTATTGCAATAAGCGTATTTCAATCCGTCCATAAATAATATATGTATGTCATGAATTAATACATGTATATCTAATAAACTGAATGAAAAAACCTAGTCCTAAAATAATGCAGATTTATTTTTAAGCGTAAGTTAGTTTATCTGGAGCGAAGTGAGGACAGTTTGCTAGTTATTAGCTTACATTTTTATATTTATTAATGGATTGCAATGAAACGAACTTTAAATATTAAATGATGCTTACTGCAATACATTTGTGGAAACTAAAATGAAATCGGTGAAGCAGTTTCTGTGATTAGCGTGCACAAACGCACAGACAAACAGACAAAAATATTAACAAATATTTTTATGAATTTTGTTACGTTAATGAAGGCCTCTAATAGTAGTTTTTCTCATATGTTCATGTACAGAAAACTATCAATTAGAATTTTATTATATATACAGATTTTAGATTAATTAGTATTTTTTTTATAATGCCATTCAATAAGCTTACAATCTGATTAGACTTCAAAAGGGAATGCAATTACTCAATGTAAATTTTATTCATTCGTCATATATGAGTATGCTACTCCGAGATCAGATAAATTATTCAGTTATACGGCTGAAAAATTCTTTACATGTACTTAATGTATATGTTATTATTCTTAAAGCTGAGCACTTTCGTACATCTTCTGATATTCGACATTCAAGTGTAACCCCGCCTGAACTGCCTTTAGATATCACTTTATCACACTTGCAAGATTGCCCAGATAAGACATGAAAGATGTTAATTAATATTTAACTCCAAAGAAAATGTTGATTTAAAATACATGTCAATCTAAACGAAAACTTTTCGACTTAATCGTAAGTTATATTTTAACATAAATATATACAATTGCTGGAAGTATGAAACGTGTACCTATCAACCAATATCATTACTGATTTTAATACGCAAGTTATTCAAGAAAAAGTTTTATTTAAATTCTGAACATAATTTCTTCTTGAAAATCTTTCAAGACTTTAAGAAATCCGTTATCTTTGTAAAAGAATTTTACCTAATCATAAATCAATAATGGGTAAAATAATAACTAAATGCATAAATCTTCTAAGTAGAGGGGTACTAAGCCGTTTAAATTCTATTTACCGTTGCCCGAGGCGAGGCTACGGGACTGTTGTGTCAGGGAAAAACTTGTAAAAGTCTTCACAGCAAATTAAGATTTATGAAACGCATAGTTGCCTTCGTAAAAAGTGTACATTTGCATTTAAACACGATTTTATAAGTGTAAAAATCTAAACACGAACTCCAAGCAAAAACATATTTTCCCTTTTCAACGCAGCTTTTTAGTTATCATAAAAGCTCGAATTTGAAATGTACACGAGAACAAAAGAAATAAGACAAATTAAAGCAACTTCAGAGTGATGAATTGTTTATTTTAGCTGACAAAAAAGTTCGCTTTTGCTTACCAAAATAATTGGTAGAATCCGCAAGCGTAACGAAATAAATTCTAGTCGTTAAATTTAAATGACAGAACTATTAATTATCTATTGAAATTGTATAATAATTGCTTTCACTTTGATTCCAATTAAAATCTACCGAGCAATAGTCGAGTACATCAAGGATAAAATTTATTAATTTATGTAGGAGAAAGTACATTATTGTATATATAAATATATACATATATTATTAAACTGCTTGCACAATGACCTGGAATTCTTTGTGTCGCAGGCTTAGACAAACATTCAAACCTTGCACACCAAGATCTTAAAACAAGTGATTTTGAAATTGCAAAGTTAGGTGTTATTAATTTAATTTCATTAAAAGGATTAAAATTTCATAAAAAGCTGAACTAAATTATGTTTGAATTAACGGTGGTAATAATATTTTATATTGTTAACAGATTTTAAATCGATACTAAAATTGATTTAGGTTCAGAAAACATTCGGTTGTTTATTACAATTGTAGTGTCAGAATCTCATTCGAGAACCGTGCAATGAACACACTTTACAGAAAACGGAATGTTGCTTAAGCTGCCAGTATCGCCGTCGATGTTAAACTAAGGATATTAGACTAGAATACTAAACATAGATTGGTTTTAAAATGGCTATAAATGGCAGGAAAAGATATATGGAGAAATTTAATGGTTAGAATGTCGGTCTCCTTGAAGCTCGAAGGACCAAGGTCCGAATACATGCCTGTTTAATTTTTCGATATAAAACATGTCTTTAACATCATTTATAATTTTGTTTAGTGAAGGCAAAGCTAATGTATTACAGTAAAAAAAATTCTTTATAATCTAAGGGTTCTCCACAATATGCTCAAGATATTTTTATCCATTCCACGACGTTTGAAATCTAAGTCATTGCTGAACGTGGACGATAATGATATAGAATGCTTAATCTTAAGGATAAATGAGCCGTTGGCTGGGATAGTAGTCCTGCCTCAGTAGTAAAAGCTGCCTCTATAAAATGGTCCCTATCTCATCCATTTAATCTCTGTTTCAATCATGGCGTTTTCCCACGAGTGTTTAATAGGGCGTTGATACATTCCATTTTTAAGAATCGAAATAGAGACAGTGCTGTCAATTATAGACCGATATCTATGCTTTCTACTTTTTCAAAAACCCTTGAGATATACTGAACAAAAGACTTGTTAATTTTTTTTTATATAAAATAAATTATTGCTTGATAACAATCCGACCTGATGGTAAGTGGTGATGAAGTCTAAGATTTTGAACGTCCTAACTTATAATAGCCGATTCACTCTCCTTTTGGAGACTCCCAAATCGTATTATAATCGTCATTAATAACAATTCTACGCAAACATTCTGAATTCTTTTATACTCTTGATATACTAACTTCAAAACGCCTAGGCCGAGCGCACATTGTGTGCCCACCTAAACATTGCGAAATGTCATTATTATTATCTTAGCAGTTCATTGTAAAACAAACTCAATAAATCTTTAAACAAACATTCGTAAAATTCTACCGTATGCAAATGTATCAATTGGCTTTAACACTTTCCTACGAGGACACAGAGGATCTTGTAAAATCTTTTTAATAATATCATCATTTAATGGTACACACACACACACACACACACATATATGAGCACAATTACTAACAGCACGAACTTGTTTTTATAATTATATTTTATTTTTAAATTAGCATTTTTCTAACTTATAATACTTAAGGGATTATTAAGGGATGAGACTCAAACTCAAAAGTGAGACAGTTATGAATCGCGAAAACATTACTAGTTCTTTAGGCTCATTTCCTTTTCTTACATAAAATGTGACCGTTCTTCAAAAGGTTCATTGCGGGAACGCCTGCCTACGACAGATTAATTAAATCCACACTTATCTTAATCACGAAGTTCTTAAGCTTTAACTCGGTAATAGTATTTAGAACAAGATTTGTGTACCTTGGTTTATATGCCAGGGAATCAGTTTGCAGGTTACTGTCGCTAGACAAAATAGATTTCCTTATTTATAAAGTGTGTGCTAGATTACTTATTATCTTAATGCAACATCACAATATGTTGGCCACTAAAACCTGCTGTAAAACCAACGCTGAGTAAAATCCTATTGCTACGGTACATTCATAGAAAACTTTGTGGTTTAAGTATCACTTCTTCCCTTTATCGAGTTAACTTAAATGTCAAATGTAAAAAGTAACTTACAGAAATATAATTTGATGTTTCTCTAGTTATTGTTCCTAGCCACTTCCAACATTGTTTTTTTTGTATTTATCACATTAAAAAATTATTGAAGAAAAACGAATACATGAGTATTTATTTTTTATTTTTAAAGCTATTTGTAAGGTCCCTGGCTTCCATCTTGGCTGGCAATGCGCCGGTGATTACTTTGGTGATATGGAAGTGCACTGACGGCGGTAATCACTTACCATCAGGTGGCCCATCATACCAAAAAAAATATTAGTGTGTATAAATTTGGCTTTTCTTAATCAAATCGTTACCGAATCTTTACATAGCGTATCTGTATTATATTAATACATTAGTCAACAGCTTTATAGAGAACGCTTAATTGCTTCAATTAAAATAGATAGTTGTGAGGAGACATTATGCCCTATGATAGGATACTCATGAATTGTAGCCTTTAATATAAAACCTACTACAAAAAAATAAAAAAGAACAGAATAATAACGAAATAGAAGATTTATGTATCACAATATTTTTTAAACACAAACAGCTGAAAAGTTTAAACGAGTTGTGCAATTTTCAAAAGAAAGAAAAGTTAAGGAAGTCTAATGCAGACCTGCGTTCCGCGCTGACTATAACAATAACACTCGTATTTTAAACTTGTAACAACTTTTAGCTGCTAGTCTCATTATGATAAAAACATAACTAAGTCTTACAACAACGCCCGTTTGTGGGTATCTATCTACATTGAAATTTCCAAAAAATATTGTATGTACAGATTCGGCCCTTTTACGATTATTTATTATAATTTATGGCTCACCGCTTAAATTGACTTCCATTTCATTATTTGTAGAAAGATTGAATTTAAGTAATGTTTAATCATTTTAACTATAACGGATATTCTTGTTTTTGTATTTTTTTCACCGATAATACGTCCGAATGCCATGGAACATCGTCATGATGAAACCAATTTTTGCGATAACATAAAATAAGTTTTTGATCATGCTATAGAGATATCAATTATACTCGCGCACATAACTAGACGCAATATTTTTTATATTCGCCACCATTGTCGTTTATTGGAGGACCTTGGCACCTAGCGAGAGATTCTAGATTCGATCTCCGACTGCTACTCATCAACATTAAACTTTCTATAAAAATAGCTAACAAGGTATGTACCGAATGAGGTGCAACAGTTTTTTTCTACAATCAAAAATGTCTGATAACCATTAAAAATACCTCAATAACAATGTTATTTCATTTAATTTCCCCATATATAATCGTAAATCACGCAGGATTACAGCAATAAACCGATTTTCATTCAAAATCCGGACAATAAAATGCCTTTTCGTTGTAATGAGTCAGTTATTGTCAGAAAAATGTAACGTCAGGAAAATTGCACCACCCGTGCTCGGTTCCGTAGTTTCGGTATCCGCAGTAAGTACCCGGTCCCACAGTTTTCACGTTCTGTCGATTTAATGTCATTACGCATTTAATGTAACGCCCGTGAATTATGGGTGATTTTATTTTATGGCCATTAAATTTTAATGACGATGACAAAATTGCACGTCTAATTACTGCACTTGTTTGTTAATTAATTGCAAGGCAGTTATGGACTTATTTAATGCTTTAACGCAATCGGGTCTCGCAGCGTTGTTTAGCTTTATAAAAAATTCTATGCTTTTTTGTGAATTACAAATTATATACTCTTTTTTTATTTCTTTAGGTTTTTTTCCATGTCATTTGTTTATAGCCAAGAATCACAGCATGCTATTTTGGTTTTCTTTTATTTTTCATTTAATGCAATTTATATTGATCGATGACTGAGCGACAAACATTATACACTCGAACCAAATATTACGCCGATTTTTGAGTCTCATCGTTTATACAATTGTACACTTAAGTACAAGTTTTAACTTAGCATTTTTTATTTTATTTATGTGTTAAGTAAATAGTTTTTTAAGTCTTTAATTTATTATATTTATCTGTTACGTCCGTACTAACTGATAAAAAGTTCATACGTGATGTACGACTGCCATTACTAAGTTGTTGCCGATTTTGATTTTTTTTATTGTATGGGGGATACCTCGTAACTGACCCTTTTTAAATATGGCGAGAATCTGATGACGAGTTCTGAAGATAAAAAGTGGAACGTAGCAATAATTGAGAGTGATTAAATATATTTGGTGTGGTAACATTGACATTGCAAAACCAGTCCATCATTGATCATCTCAGTTTCTAACTCAATGAACTAGAATAATATAAACGTCTTTTTAACTTGTTTGCTTTTGGTACAGGTTATATTTATTGCAAAGCCAATATTTCATTGAGGTGTTTGCGGCCAGGAATAATCATCTTATGATGCAAAAAAGAAAGTCGATAGAAACTACTTACGAGCGTCTTGCGTAGATGTGGCGTTTGAAATCAGGTGCGCGATCGGCTCGTCTCGTTACATTTTAACATTTGTAAAGCTGTACACATTAATAGTATATATGGAAAAATAAAAAGCTTTAATAAAATTTTGTTATAAGCGCTGCATACTGAAATGTTTGTTTAATAACATTAATGCTAAATAATGTTAAATAACATGAACACATTAAGTTATGTTTGTTACAATCTGTAACCTAATGTTAAGTAACAAGTGTTTAATAACTATTTTTAATTTATAACAGTAGTGTGGCAACACCATAAGAGGTATTTCTAGTGATAAGTTAACATCATACCAAATTTCATTAAAATCGGTCCGTTACTTTTAAAATTATTAAGAAACAATTGTTTGTATCAGACAGTGAGACGGAAATGCTAAAATATATTGTATTTTCTGAAAAACAATTCCATATACTAATTTTTTCATCGTTACTGCTTTATTATATGCATAGATAATAGAAAATTACAAACATATGATAAGCGAATGACAAGGATTAAACAAAGTATAAAAAAATATATAAAAACGAACGAAAGTAAAAATTACCGCTGCATACGAGGTTTTGAAAGATAAGATCACATTATGGCTGTTAAGAATGAGAGAAGGTCAAGAGGACTTGCGGAATTAATCAAAGATTTATGTATAAAAAAGTAAAATACAAGATTATTAAAAGAGCACAACTATTGAGTAAGAAAACAATAATAAAACGGTTTTTTTTAAGATAACTAGGAGATGATGGGTTAAACAGTTTAGAGTAGAGGAAGTTCTAGACTTTCTCGGCAAAGACAGATTGGGAACTACTAAAAATAATTCATAAATTGGTCATATTTTGAAAGCGTAAATATGATCCTTATATAAATATTCTGGAATTGCTCGGAGCATGCTTTTTAGTGAGATTAGAGTAACAAATGTAAGCGTAAATAATTTTGTCAATCAAAAGTAGGTAGTAGCGAGATCCTGGTAATAATATTGGCAAGAATTACGGTGCTCGATATAGACCTCTGAGTACATTAAATTCGAAAAATTAATAAAAATATATTGAATTATAAAAAAAATCATATTGTTAGATTCGAATAAAAATCGTAACTAAATTTATTGTTATATTTTACGTTTTACTAAATAGGCGTCTAAATTCTTTCATTATGACAAGGTTAAATAAGAGGATTTATATAAAGACATTGAATTTCAATCTAATTGGTATTAAACCGATAGTTGAACGTGTTTTTTGAAACACGTCAATATTTAAGAATACTTTTTTACTCATCTACGATCATCAAAAACGACCCGTCCTCGACACTCGTATTTCCTGAAATAGAGTCTGGAACTGGTTACCGAGATACGCCACAGAGTACGGATTTTAAGCATTAGGGATGTTATGGATATGGATACGGATATATGAATAATATTTTACCGGTTTCGGGTACGGATATGAAATTATTTTGGATTATCCGTTTGTTTCGGATATGCATATTAGATGATTTACAGCATGGAAAAATAATATAATGTATTAACAAAGTTTGACTATATTTCTAGGTATTATGTGACATATTGTAATACAAAAAAATAATAGCGTTAAAAATTAAATAATAAAATGAGATCGATGCGGCTAGTGTATCGTATCGGCGTGCGAAAACCTATTATAACGTATTTTATGTAGACTGCTCCATTCGAATATATCCGAAACATTTTTATTAGATACGGTTACGATTTCGGATAAATGATTATTTCGGATATCCGATAGTTTCGGTTACGGTTACGGAGCTTCATAACATCCCTGTTAAGCAACCTTTATCGCGGGGTGTTTCGAAGGTGCGTTACCTGTGTGTCCTGTTATTTGGACAGAACATCACGACGCTCCGTATCCCGGAGTAGCCCAAAGTATAGTCTATCTTGTGTATACAAAGATACATCGGTCGCTAGACTTCAGGAAGTACAATTAATAATCGAATGCGACCAACCTGTGTTATCTTAAATGTATATGTAACCTTCGTTGCCCGATATTGTTTGGTCTACAGCTTATCAGTTCTAGAACCTACCTGTTTGAATTTCAATCTTCAATCATCAAATCATCTTCGATGCCATGTATCATAACTAAACATTGTCATGAAAAACATAAATTACATCAAACATCAAAACAAGAACTTATTAACAAGGAACTTTGATCCCTCTAACGCACCTATTTATCTTAATCTACAAAATGTACAAAGTTTCTTTGTATAACTATTATTAAACTTTTGTAACAGAAATATTATTTTACGTAGCCTACCATGTTAATGCTTATGTACTACCTGTGGGGTCTACCCCGTCACAAGGGCGACCCCGCCAGGACATTTAGTCTAATTGTTCTTAATTTAATTACGAGTCACAGAAATACAGCGTAATTTCTTTATATAACGTTGTTTTTACTCTGAATCTAGATTCTATTACATTCATGATAAGTTAAATATAATAATTATGACATTTACTTGTTCACGTCTCTCGTCTAATACCTGAGTTTACGACGTAACAATGACAACTGACGTCGCGATGGTAAATACCGCCTGCAGTTGCGTAACTCAATATCACTTAGGATCAACACAATCAATCTGGTTAAAAGCATTTCAATATAGTAGAACAGATTATACACACAAATATACAGAAAAAGAATTTTATTATTGTTGTTATACAACCAAATGATAACATAATTTTTTTTACAAAGACGGAGACGATATAAGAAACCTTATAGCTGAAAACAAATTCTTCCAGATTATCTTTAACTAGACATAGAAGAGATTAAGGCCAACTATCTTTTTTAGTAGTCTTCGTTTTTATAGATCACATATTTATGCCTTTAAGTATTTCACAGCGTACATTTTCAGCCAACTGTAATTTATTATTAATATTTGCATCATTTTATTTACGGAAGACATTTGGTACCATACCGCGAACATTCAGCATTTCTTCTGTCAATGATGCATGTAATAAACTGCGTCGCGAACTGCAGCGCGATACCGAGCATGAATTATGAATACCGTACGTTCATGAAAAATAAATATGTGCTCTTCCATACTTTAACTAGGTGTCCTCTTTAAAAGCATATCCTCCAAGTAAATATTAATGTAAGGCAGATTTGGTTGCAGTTCCAATGCGGAGTAATCCTGCCTAAATACTACAAAGTAAGGACCTCTTGAGATCAATAAGGAGGTGCAAAGTGTACTCTGTTACGCAGTTCTTTACTGATATATACGTACAACAAAATTCTAACCGATCGCTTTCTTTACATTAAGGGGCCGTTATTAACGCAATACAATCCAAATCAATATATTTTGTTAGAATTTTTATCTGTTTGTCTGTTTCTTGTGCGTTTGTGCACGCTGATCTCAGAAACGGCTTAACCGATTTCACAAACATACCTGAATATTTAATGTTTGTTTATAAAGTTAAGTTTAAAAAGTTACAAAGAGAAACACCCAGTCCTAAAACAATGCAGGTGCTATTTCTAACCGTAAGGCGTAGATTTCCCGAAGCGAAGCGAGGGCTGCTGGGATGAAATTAACAAAATAACTCATCTCATGCTATGTAATCATTTTAATCAATCGAAACCGAATGTTACCAATTTCAAATATGCTACTATCCCATTCAATATCAGTATTTTGCTACTCCTGATAACAATGCAACCTAAACCTACCTAATTTGTAGGGAATCGCTTTATAGTCGTAGTGTTTTTGACTCTAACCCAATACTAGCTCACAGCGGAGAAGGGGTTGCTTCCCATTTATACTAATATTTTAAAGAGAGAGTGCAAATTGTGTTAATTTGTGTATATATAGAAGCAAATCTCAAGAACAACGGCACCTATTCGAAAATTTCATTTACCATTTGAAAGGGACATTATTCCAGATGGATATAGGCTATATTTCATGTGTATATATAATAATTCAACCCAAGCTATGTCGGGATGGGCCACTGGTAATTAATAACTTAGATCGCCTGTACGACTACATTGCTTTTTTATGTAAATAGCCGACAAACGAGCAGACGAGCCACCTGATGGTATGTACGTGGTCACCGTCGCCCATGCACATAGTAAATTAAAGGCATTAGTGATGTGTTGTCGGCCACGAAATAAGAAGAAAGAAAGAAATAAAGTAATACGGTAGAAAATTTAGTGAACAATGCAATACCATTAGCATTGTTATGTGCAAGATATGATCGATAAGATTGATTGTAATTAAATATTTTGAAATGAAAATTACCGTTATTGTTATATTAGTATGAATTTATACATACGTATACACTTTTGGTCATACGTTGCACATTCTTTACATATTCTTTTTAAAAAAGAATCGTGTACCTATAAATAAAATTATAATATTTTCTATGTAAATAGCCGATATGCAAGCAGACGAGCCATCTCATGTTAACTGTCCCCGTTTCCCACGGGCATTAGTAACACCAAAGACATAAATACATACATCGTTGTCGGCTAGGGACGAAGAACAAAGAAAGAAATATACATATCAGCACCAACCATGTGATTTGCGAAAAAACAACAATTCAAATCGCTTTCGCAGAGGAGTTCCGAAAGTAACTTCTGATATTGTTAACAATAAAAACAATCAACAATATCACTTACGCCTATATATCCTGTATCCTTACTTTCTTTTAAAAGCGATAGACCTTCTAATCGATTTACGAGTTTAATAGTATAAGGAGCATCTTTTTTGTTTGTGTCTTTTAATCAGCACTAACTGACAAATAGATTAATGAAAACGAACTTTAAAGGTAACCGACATAAAATTATGTAAATAATATTGTGGTATAAAGTTACGCGGCTAATATCTTTGGTTTTATCGCGACGTCAAACCACTGTCATCAAGTGGATTATCATTAACCCTTCACTTCAGGCTTTTAATCTTCTTTGTAACGCGTACGCGGCCGCATATTGAGTAAGTACACCCCTTCATCTATTTATATCCTCCTAGATCTATGATATATCTTCACTTTTACTAAAAAATACCTGGATTGTATTTTTTAACTATGCCAAATGGTAAAACAGTTAAAAGTTTTGTCCTCGATCTAGACGTCACCACGTATTATTTTATGTTATTGGGTATCGATCCCTCCGTCTGCTTGTTATTGTATTACACTAATACTGTTGAGTATATATATATATATATATATATATATATATATATATATATAATATAATTTATTTAATTTTTAAATTTTTATCGAACACTTTTATTACCACTTTATTACCTACACGTTCGTTTGACTGGGAGTGAATGCCTTTAGGTAATAAATAAGTCCACCTTTTGTAACCTCTAGTCTTTTTAGCAACCAACGTTTAAATATAATTCATAGTTTATAATGGACATAATTAATTTAATAAATTAATTCGTGTTCTGTTTTAATCTGAGTTTTAATCAACGAAAGTGCTTAATAAGCAAAATGCACTCCCCTGATATCTAGTAATTGCAGCCAACAGCTTTGACTGAGATGTGTGAAATTGGTTTAATTTGTCACCACAATACTTTCCAAAAATAAAAAAGAAATAACATTTATGAAACACAATTCTGTGGTAATACAAAATATGCAAATTAAATCTATCATACTAGTCGTATTGTTTAAAACACGTTAAAAGTCTGTTATCATCGTCATTACAACCATTAAATATTGGCCCACACAGTAACGGCCATAGTCTGTAATGCTGGCAGAGTTCGAATTGACGGATGTCACACATTTTTCGGAGCATTACGATATTTAAGATATGTCACAATATTTTCCTTCATTAAAACAAGTGGTAATAAATATGTAATACACAACAAAAATATTTTGCCGCTCTCCTATATGAATAGCGATGATATAGCATATAATCCATCATCGAATGCAGCGGAATACAATGCAAGAATTATAACAAGTGGCAAAATAGGCAAAAATAAAATTTTCATGCTTTATATTATGAACAACTTTAACTGAAATAATTAATTTTATCAAAAGTATTTTCATTTTATGAATATTCCTCTTACATGTTCATTGAACAAGGGCTCCAAAGTATAAGTCACTAAATAGGTACTAGAGGTAAAGTTGGCAAATTATTGTCCATTTTACAAAGGACATTTTACTAGCCACTTTATCCGCGTGAATTTTACAACATCCATTATAACAAGATCTTTTCATGTCTGTATACGTAAAATATTTTCCGTCCATCGTCCCTCCACAATGACAGCGGATGAAAATATTTCGTTGTTCCGAATACGTACTTTATGATGCTTGAAATAACAATAGATTTTAAAAATTAAAACAGTTTTAAAATCGACACTTTTCTTGAAAAAATAAATAGGTTTACAATACATATCAAATCATTATAAACCTTATGACATCGATTTTCTTTTCTGAAAGCATTCCTTAAATAGTATTTTTTGGTCAAGTGTATGTTATATGTTATTTATTAATATAAATGAAATTGGCAAAATATTTTTTTATGCTAAATGTCTTGATTTAAGTATCGTTTCATTGTATCAAGAGAAAAATCGGGGACAACAGAAATTAGTCGAAATAAATAAAATGTGTTTTCATGCAATGTTGTTTCTACGTCTATATTTAGTAGTATTTAATTATACGAGTACACTAATCGTAAGAACGAATCGATATGTATTAAATGAAATTTAAATATGAAACATTTTTATGCTACTAATATTATAAGTAAAATTATTCAAAATTTTGAAACAAGATGACAGTTTTAATCTTTATCGTAACGTATTTTTAACATAATACAATAACAAAATCTGCCAGGCCAGCTATATCTTCATATTTAAAAATCAATTGACCCGCGTATGAAAGATCACTTAATAAGAACGGTTCGACCGATTTCGCTGTTTTTCTTATTGTATTCGTTATTGACAGGTGAATATTTGTATGAAATAAAATTTTTGAAAATTCACTGGAATCGTTGAATATTTGGATGGAATTTTTGTATGAAAGTCTTAAAAAAAGTGAATGACAATTTTGTTCAATGAAAAATTCGTTTAGATGAATCCATTCTCGACGAACTGGTTGGGTTTATATAGAGACTTAGCAAATAAATGCTAAACGCATTTACTTCAATAATAAATTTCACCCATGGGAAGATGAAGCGGGTCACATATACCATAATATATTTGAAAACAACTATATGATTAATACAGCGTTATGACTTTCGCTGCCAAACGTCAAATTTCATCAACTATTTCTTGGTACATTTAATCAAATGAACATAATAAGTACGTGCTCGACATACTTGCTATTTTAGGGAGTTCACATACTATACTGAACCCAACTATTGTTTTTTAATTAAGCCTTTATTTCAAGAATTTAATAATAGTAGTACTAACTACTCATTAAGTTTTCTTATTCTTAAACTAGTCACCCGCGCTCACTTTAATTCAGGAAATCTACGCCGTACGTTTAAAAATTGCATCCGCGTTGTTTTAGAAATGAATTTTTGCAATTATGAATGAGAAATATATGAAAAAATAGCTGCAACCAGGCAATCAAAATTTATTGATTGCCCTCTTAATATGACGTCCATATTAACTTTTATTTGCTATCCCGCGGGAAGACATCGATTTCCCAGGATAAAAGTAACTAAAACTATGACCCTTTTCTACCGCGTACATGTACACTGTGGAATGAGCTACCTTTGGAGGCCTTCCCGGAGCGCTATGAAATTGAAACCAGTTCCGCACATGTTTAAACTTTTGTAATTACTATGTACTGTTTAAAAGATGTGCTGAAGATTTTCTTTCGCCGTTTCTTCTCCTCAATGTTAAAGCATTTTTTCGAAACGGTGATAGAAGCAAAAAATGACGTTCATAAATGTATTTACAGAATACCTATATGATTAAAAGATTCTGAATTTCAATATGACACTCCATGCCATCTATAAGAAAAGCGTAAAAAGAGCTCGGCCGGCCGGCGATGCATTGGTGTATTTTTGACATGTCCTTTACCTACATTTCTCCCTGTCACTCGATGTTGATGTTAAAAATTGCCCATAGTATTAAGATCGCCCTTTGTAACCTTTACAATGTGGTGAATACAGTAAAGGATAAATAAGCGCTTTGAAACACACCATAAGGTCATATGTATATTTATTCTCTACGAGTATATGTAATAGGTCACTACACTTACTTTTTCTTCAACATATATGCAGCCGACCATAGGTCATCGAACGCAACCCAGAAATGTTTCAGCTTGGCGGTGGAAAAACGTCATCAATCATCAAAGTTAGTAATCATAACACAGTGGTCTGTTATCGTTGCGAAATAATATAATTGACACTTATGAAATATGAAACAGTTTTTCGCAAGCAATAAGACATGGTGTTTTTAGTTCGATCTAAGACCAAGCCAAGCCAAACAACCTCCCTCCATTCTTATTTGGAACCCTTATTATTTGAAAAGCATTAAACGCCAAGGATTGCCTTTTGGACATTTGAGGGATTCAGATGTGCCTCATCTGACCGCCAGCATAGACTCGTAGCAAAGTGTGTTATACCGAAGCAGAATTTGTGCAAGCAAGCCTCAGAGTTATTTTACATTACTGGTGTCAACTAAGAGAACTTAACTGTTATTTTGTGCTGTCTCGATTTGATTTGATAATGTTGGTATTGTAACGTTAATATTACTGTACCAACTTTATGTACGTGTACAAACAAATTTATATATGTAATTTGTGTATTTATATGTGACGTACTTCCTAGATAACCGTATGTCGAAAATTGCTACTCATAGGCTGTTTGTCATTTTAGAAGTACGGCATAGCTACATTAATGGTTATAAATCCAATATAGTGTGAAGCGTCCTTTAATCAAATCCGTGACGTTCGACACCGTTCCTGGTTTCATTAAGTCTCAGCAAATTTATATGACAGTGTACATTTTGTATGCCACGTATGTACCGTTTGCAAATAACATTACAGAAATTAGCAGTTAATGTTCGAAAATTTAATTATTTGTATATTTTTTATTTATATATTGACTAGTGTTATAGAAATGGTAATAGTGCCGACGTGTGTAAATAGAATCACCACACTCAGGACGCTTTTATAGGGAATTGATGTGAAAATGAACCTTCTGGTTCCATACTCATGATCGTTGTATAGCTCATACGGAGAACCACATACGTCTCAAATAAAGGTGAATGACATAGCTGTTCGATAATTATTAAAAGGTTAAATTAAATGGACTCGCGCAAGATAGAGCTTCAAGCTGTAATTGTATCCAAGAATATTTTTAGCTTCTCATATAAATTAAAGAACTTAGAATTTTTTGTCAATGGCGGTGTAGATAGATACCTTTGTATTCTATATTTTATTATTCTCAATAAAAAATTTGCATATACATTTCATAGATGTAGGATCAATTTAATATATTTCACAAAAAAAGTTTTGATTGCATAACAATCGCTTTCTTTCGATATATCTAAGAACGCATTTGCTTCTTAAATTTCTACAACTCGTACTAGTTTAGACAGTCCCTATATTTATATATCTTGTTCAAATTTTAAATCGTCCTTTTTTATTCATCCACTCAAGTTCAAATACATTTTTTAAACTTGTAGTGGATGACACTTGAGGTAAATACAGTTTTTTTTAATATTAATTTATATATAAATTTCTTTTAATTAAAAATATCTTATTTAGCAGGATATCAATGTATATATGTATAACAAATATCTTAATTGTAATGATTTAATAAAAAGTAACTGAAATAAAAATTGTAGGATAAAATAGGAGGAATTAACTTTAATTTTTTTTATACTACTCGTTTAATCGCAGAAAGAAGATATACATATATCAGTGTTTTTCTCTTTAAATAGATAAAGCTTCATATTCATTAGGTATCATAAAATTTATATTTTTTTTACCCTTATCTATAATAAGGACAACAATTTATATTTGTTTTTCCTTAGAAATGTACTAAAAAGGAGCGCGTTTGTGTCGCTTTGTGTTGTAAATGAATATTCATACGCTTAATCGTTTAAGGTTATCATTCCCTGGTATTCATTATACAGCGAGAAACGTGTTTTGGGGCTGGAAACAAATGGCCAGGCTATATAATATAATTTTCCTTTGGAATGTTATCAGTTATGTTATCAAGTAATGTTAACGTTGAAATCTAGTGGCATAAGTATACTTAAGGCTCTCCCCTCAAATATGTATATCATTTTGTTTTTGTGACCCTAGCACCCTCTTTGCTTCCTACTTTACCAATATTTTCAATGTGATTTTGGTACCTTTTGTTATTCTGTCATAGTTTTAAGTAGTTCTAATTAATTATTTACAGTCTAGTCCAATTTTGCCACAACAAGCGTTGTGGATTAAGCACCGCCGCAGCAAAGCTTAGTGCATTCGTTTTTCCCATAAGACAGCATTTCGGTCTTTATTGTTGTTGTTTTAATTTCTTTCTTTTTTGGAAGCATTATTTTTTTTTGTTATTCGCTGTTTTATGTGAAATAAACGTTTTTCTTTCTTTCTTTCTTTCAGATAGATCATTTTTGAAATGCTGAAAATCTTGTTTTCACGTTACTTATCTTAGTTGTAAAACTTTTAAATAAATATTTCATCTGTACACACTACGCTAGTTCCTTCAAAACACGGTTTTTTTAAATGTTAATAGTCGACAAACGCGCTGTCCAGCCACCTGATGGTAAGTGGTCACAGTCGCCCATAGACATCAGCAATACCAAAAATATCACTGATATGTTGTCAGCGAGGAAATGAGAAGAAGGTTAGAAAGAAAGTTTTTTTTCATTCATTTTCTACTGGATTATTTAGATGAGATCGTTCGTAAGCATTTTCGCTAACGGCTCCTTATTGTACGCATTATCCTTTTGTCTACAATCAATAGAAATCGTGAGTATGTTAACACATATTAATCTTTATTATGACGACCCATTAGCTAAGTTGGTAGTGACCCTGCCTGTCGGGCGAGAGGTCCCAGACTCAATTCCCGGTCAAGCAGACATTTATGTGCCAAAAAATATTTGTTTTATGATGTTCGTGACACGATTGTGCCACCACAAATAATTCTAGTACAACGGCCTGACCGTTAACTATAGATATATTAAATCAGTAATGTTATCTAAGTGTATTATTTGAGAAATAAGATCTGTCTCTATTGACGTGTACAGCATGAATTCGTCACTCCAAGTCACCTTGAACCTATTACAGTTCGACAAACACTTGTTCTTCGCCTTTCAGCTTAATACGCTAATTCAATTAGCGAGAATTCATTATTCGATATGGGGGCGTGTTTCTCCAGCAATAGTGATCCGTTGAAAGAACCCTCGGAATCCTCTGAAGAGGCACTCGTAGGCGATTAACGGTGGAGTGCGCTCGACTCTTGAACGGGTTCTGTCGGTTTGGCCCCTCTCTTTGTTCGTACGTGGCTCTTCAGAATACCTGTTATTAGCTAATAGCTTTGTTATTAGGTGGCGTTTGTTTTGAATTCATATTAAATTTGTATTCATTTTTCGATCACGTTCTATTAAAATTATAATATTTTAACTTCCGTACAATGTTTACACGCAAAAAAAATTTTGGTTCTTTTGTAATTGATTCTGTGATTTCTAACCGATTAAGGTCCTATCCAAGCAATATATATATATATATATATATGTAGATGTATATTGGTTAACCCAAAATAAGAGGAAAGTGAATAGGCTTTTAAAAGTTAGTGCATTCAACATCTTAGACTTCATCACCACTTACAGTCAGGTGGGATTGTTGATAAGCATTATTTTATGTAAAAAACGGTAAAGTAGTATTCTTATACATATATATATATATATATATATATNNNGAAGCAAATAAATTTTAACTATGCAATATCAACCACCTTGTATTATTCATTCGTCGTGAACTTTTAAAAATCACTCAAGCTTTCAATTCCCTTCCATTCCACAAGCAAATACATACATGTAATAATAATAATGCACATCATAATAATGTATCTAAAAATACTTTTCTTAACCACACAATTCTATGATAGATGGTCCGTCTAGAAACGAGTCCATCGCTTTCTTCTCGATTGCAAAGCATTGGTGTCGTCCCTGGTATTAAAAATATTTATAGGTTGTGGTAATCATTTAAATTCATGTGATTTATCTGCATATTTGCAAACTTACTGCATAAGCAAAATGTTTGATGCTCTGCAAATGTTGCCAGTCGAAGCGCGAAGTATAAAATGGTTTTTTCGTTAATATATACAACTGATTTTTTACTGCCAATATGTGTATTGACTTAGATTTTTTTTCAGTACGTACGATTAGTTCTATTTAATTAATGAAGGGTTATTGAAATTACCATGATTTAATAAATGTAACTGTGTCTAATTACACATATAACAACGAGGATATGAAATATAATCAACATAATACAAGGTGTAAGTTCAGAATGAAACGTTGTGCTCAATAGTGTTCCGTGTCTCACGACAATTAGTACTCCACTAGTTTCTTGTGGGTCTAATGTGGATTTACACTCACACGTGAACTGTACTAAAGTGTAAGAATTTAGTCATTAATGGACATTGCTGTCAAAAGAAAAGCTGACACTTTCTAGGTATTGCGTCATTTGGGCAGGACTATAATACGTAAAAATATTATAATCATTTTAATTTGAACAGTGAAGGTGATCTGTATCATTCTGTAATATGCTTACCCTCAGTCCTCGTCGCCAAACGCTGTTAGAAATCTGGGACTCCCACATTTGACCCATCTAAATATCTGTTGACCCAACGTAAAGAGGTTTTTAGGCTATAAAAGTATTTACTAACAACAGATTTTATTAGATCCAGTTTACTGTAGTGTGAGTATTATGGCATTAGGCGTTTTGTTTCCAACCAATTTGCATAGTGATTTAATTGAAAAGTAATTATGTTGTTTTGTGCGTGATAATAGTGTACACTGGATTGTGGTCGCTGTCACTTCAATTAGATTTAGATTTAATATTTTGGTATCCATAATTAACACAGAGTATTACATTATTTAAGGTACGGTATTCGTGTATTTTGTGAGATTCTTTACATACATGACTTAATACAATTCTTCTTTCAAAAGTCAGCCATAGAATTTATTTATCATGTTGTGATTGCAGTATTGGAAAGTAAAAGAAAAACTAGTGCCTATAATATATATATATATATATACATTAATTCCTAAAAAAGGAAATTGTAACCGAATATACAGTTAGTTACTTGAGTAGAATACCTACTCCTAGAACGTTTGTAGCAGAATGTCTTTTGAAACTTGTCAACTTCATGCGTAGATGCTTTTAAGTCATTCTCTTTGGCCGCCTTTCAAGGCATGCAAAATTACGAGCAAAGAAGTAATTCGAATGCAGCTCACGATTTGCAAACATAATGGGGCAATTTCCTAGTCATTTCCTGGTGGCTGCTTGCAATTCGACATCTTGTGGTATTATATAGTCTTACAGTTTTTCACTGTTGACAAAGATATTTCGTCTGCATCTTTTGTCTTTGATGGAAACCGTAAGTGACGCTATAAGTCTCCGAATAGCTCTTCTTTTCTTTTCTATGAAACAGAATGGTTCGGCTTAGCTTTAAAAGTTTTGTAGTAAAGCTTTCTTGTTTTCTGACAAGTTTCGCGCTATTCGTATGAGTGAATCAGATTCTTCATCCCATTTATATTTTGTCTATGAGTGTGGTTTTGCAAATATATTGTAGATAGTTTTGCTAAAAATCGCCAAACAAGCTACGAAATTGTAATTGGTAATTACCACCCATATATATACCAAGTAATAAATCCTAGAATAAAATTACCCCGTTATTTACATTTAATCAGCCGTACATAAATTTGTTAAGAAATATCATTAGAAAACTTTTTAAAAAGACTTTAAGACTGTAATGCTGTTCATAAATCTTGTAATTCTTGTTGAAAAGTTAAAAATTACAAAGCGAATATCATGAATCGATAGCAGAGAGATCAGAATTTATTCACTGGTACCTTCTAAAACTTCAGAAACAATGTTGCCGCTGAACGTTGAAAAGTTTTCTTGTTAAAAGTTCTCTATTGTGGAATGAGAATAATAATTCTCGGAATCACTTCCTTATTAAGAATGACCCACTATATATTTTTTGGGGTTCATGTCGAATCCGGTTTGTAATATTGGAGTTTAATAATAAAGTAGGGCAAACACTTATTTTATCGATAAATTGAAACGCGAGTAACAAAATAAAATATGTATGTAGTATAACAAATTTTCGTTACCAAATCGAGTGCTGAAATTATTGTTTAATACACAAAATACTTAGAAAATTAAAGAATCAGTTTTCTATGTTAATTCAATTTCTTTGACTGTTTAATATATGTAAAATATTCTGTGTCAATATGACTGTAATCGGTGCACTCATTTAGAAGTTATACGGGCAGGTACAGGTGTACTAACAGTTTTTACTAATAATAAAAGTGTAACGGAGTCGCATCTGTAAATTAACTTATTATTATTAATTATCTTGATAATTTAAATGTAGATTGTTTTTGTTATAGTTATAGAAGAGAAAAAAAAGGAGGAATTTTTTTTTGGAAATTTTATCTTTGTGTTCGCATCAGCTGTAAACCACAGAATAGATTTGGATGAGACAACCATTAAAAAGACTAACCATTAAAAATTAAAAATTTGAATAACATATATAAATATAATAGGTGTTTACCTATGAAATTGCCGTTTTTCATGAAATAAATAAAGCGTATTTTTTTCTATATTTTTTATTTCTATTAATCAAAGTAATCACCCATGCAATCAATGCATCTTTGCCAACGCATTGGTAGCTTATTGATGCCCTTTTTGAAAAAAATCAGCTGGACGGGAGGCAACAAATTCTTCCAAGGCATTTTGTACTGCCTCTCGGGTATAGAATTTTTTTCCCGCCAAGAAGTTATCCAAATTCTGGAAAAAGTAGAAGTCTGTAGGCGCAAGGTCTGGTGAGTACGGCGGATGACGGAGAACTTCCAACCCCAGCTCTTGTAGCTTAGAGACCGTCTGCTGTGCAGTATGAGGTCGCGCGTTGTCGTGCAGGAGCCGTGGAGCCGAACGAGTGACCAAAGCTGGTTGGAGACGTGCGAGCTTCGCCATCATTGTATTCAGTTCTTCACAATACACATCTGCAGTAATGGTCGTCCCGTTTGGTAAGAAGCTGTGATGAATTACACCCGCGTTAAACCACCAAACAGTGGCCATCACTTTTCTAGGGGTAAGTTTTCATTTAGGGCATTGTTTGGGTGCTGAACCAGGGTCCAACCAACTTGCTGAGCACTTACGATTGTCGAACAGGATCCATTTCTCGTCACAAGTAACAATGCGGTTCAGAATTCCTTCATTTGTATACCTGTTGAGCAGTGCAAGGCACGTCTCGACACGTACTTCGCGCTGGCGATCATTAAGTTCGTGGGGTACCCATTTGCCAAGCTTTTTTACCTTGCCAATTTGACGCAAATGGACCAATATTGTTTTGATGCTAATGTCGAAAGCTGCTAATTCAGCCGTAGATTGAGTTTCATCAGCTTCCACAATCGCCTTTAATTCGTCATTGTAGACCAAAGTTTTCGGACGACCATGGGGTTCATTTTTCAGGTCAAAATTTCCAGAACGGAAGCGGGAAAACCAATAACGGGTGGTACGTTCGTTTGTAGTTCGCTCCGAAAACGTCGTTGATGTTGCGTGCCGCTTGTGCCGCTTTGCTGCCACGATGGTACTCATACACCATAATTACTCGAATTTTTAACGTATCCATGGTGACGAAAAATGTTCGAATGCGTTGAAAAAAAAACACTAAGTATTAAACAAATGACGATTTTAGAATTCCATGTTTTAAAAATAAAATTAATTTGAAATTGGAATTATCAGCCAAAAAAAACATTTTGATTTGAAATGGCCAGTATAGCAGAACGGCAATTTCATAGGTAAAGACCTATTATATAAGGAGACCGTAACCGATCAGTAGGAATTTAAAAATAAATTGCAGCATGTATACTTGTGAAGGGTTCAACCGATTTGGCTGATTTTTGAGTTGTTGTAGTTGTAGTTCTTAGAACAATGTTTGTATGAAATAAAAATGTTCAAAAATTCGACCGGAAAAAGTGGAAATGATAAGATGATATTCTTGTATCAAAATCTCAATAAAAAATGTCACATTCAGTTTGACAGTTCTGTTAAACGAAAGATTGTCTTGGATGAATTCCTTTTCGACAAACTTGCTGTCTGACTGACAGACAACGTGCAGTCTAAGTCACTGTTACTGAAATAGAGTCATTATTAAATAAACATTATTATTGTTTCTTTCTATTCTTGTTATTTTTCTCCCCTTCTCATTTTCTTCATTAGTAAATTGCATCCTTCCGACCTGTGGGGCGGGTCGCTAAATATCGGTACCAAAGTTCTGCTAAGAAGGTAGTGAAAGATGTTTTGACGATTCTGTGTTTCTAGTTCATAGAACTAGGAAAACGGATACCTAAAAGAATAAAATATGGCAAACACAAAATTTGTTAACCAACTGATAAAAATTAGCACTAAAGAGTTTTTGGTCCGGGTCTTATTTGTAGATGATTTTTTGGCACGAAACGAGAGGTTGAAAACTTCAAAGGTAGCAAAAAAGACAAAACATATTTGTTCCTAGATGAGATTTTAACGAGGAATCTGATTAAATTGGATAATATTGAAACAGACGGGAAAGGAAATATTCAACAAGTGCGAAAGGAGGCAATAAAATGTAGTCAAAAATGTATAGATTTTTTTTATATAATAGGCGACAAACGAGCAGACGAGCCACCTAATGGTAAGTGATCACCGTCGCCCATGGACATCAGCAAAACCAATGGTATCACTGATGCGTTGTCGGCCAGGAAATGAGAATGTAAGAAAGATAGAACTGGCTCTCAAGCACCCAGCCGGAATACGTGGAGTCGTTTGGCGCCTGACTCAAGCAGGAGGCGGGCAGGCAGACTTCAAGATAATAATACCAGTAATAACATTAATGACTAAAAATACTGATAATATAATCTTTACGTGAAGCCCTACCACCAAGCAGGTTGGCTTCTGTGTATAGCTATTTTAGAAGCTAAGTTATATTAAGACAAATAGTTAAAAAATATTAATCAAAATGACGACTTTTAATGTTACTTAAATAAAAACATAAGTCCTATTTTGAATTCATTGGATAAATTTCTTCATCCGAGCCTGAGGCGGTTTGTTATTCTAGTTCCGAAAATGTGATTACCAAGTAGAAATTGATGAATAACACCAATAACGAACCCACAAATTTGTTGAGGTGCCTAATCGTCGCTTCGGGCAATACAAACCTTTGATGGACCTCGGAATCGGCAAATTTTCCTAAATTTTCCTCCAATTTGTGGGAAATTATTTAGTAATGGACCACTGAGCTTTTTATAGGACACCACTGCTCTCGACCTCACTTGGTGTTTTATTCAATTTGAAAGAGCTGCTCACTTTTTGATTACGAGGCTACCAAAATATTATACGTATTATAAAACCGCAATTTAGATAATATAATATCAGAATAATTCAAATCAGAGTTTTTTCGGCTTATTAATAGGTAACTCATACAGAAGCAAGTCTGAAGAAACATAAAAGTATCTAAGAATAGTATAGTATAAAATTATCTAAGAAATTCCGTAAAGTTAGTATGCAGGCTAAGATGTATTGAATGCACGAATTATTTTAACAGAATTTCAGTATGACGCCTCATTTTGATTTGAGTCAGATTGTTACACTCAGTTACTTTAAGTATCGATCTTTATCTGGGTATAATAACAGCTCCATATATGTATGTCAAAAGTTTCAAATGAATTAAAATGATAATTGTCTTACTCAAATAATTTACAATTAATTTGATATTACCGTCATGAATGGCTTGTTGTTGCGTGTTGTAAATCTTAAAAATATATTATAACTTTTAACAACAAAAGACATAAATTTTAAATTAAACGGATAGTTAAAACCTGTTCTATTTTTTTTTCCTATATTTGCGTGTACCGTACATACTGTACTGTACTTGCACAAACTGAATACGAACCTTTGTATGTTCGAAGAAAATCGGGAAAGATCGACTCGAGCGATCTATTAGAGTTCCGTTGTTTTACCGGATATGTGGAAATTTAAAAATAACAGTTATATTCCCACAAAAAGAGATATGAATTCAAAAATTCCACAATACCATTTTAACATAGAATGTATTGTTTTTTTAAATCGGATGTCGATAATAAGTAATGTATATGAGCCTTTAGAGAATCAGTAAGTAATTAAGATTAAGTAAAAGATAGATCCTTAATTACACGCCTTAGTCGAGGAGTATAAAGATAATAACTTTAAGGATTGTTCACTTTCATTATTTTACTTTATAATTCGCTTGTACTACTAGTAAATTTCTAATAATTTTTTGATGTCAGTTGTTGTCAAAGGAATATGTGGGTCTCCTAATAATTGGTGGTCACTGCTAAAAACAGCAAAAACAGCGTCGGCGTCTTATTCGTCAATAACGAAGCAATGAATCTATTCGTTGGCTGACTTTCCATAATCCACCCCACCACCGTCATGGCACCATGGTCGGATTTTACAGCGCACACAGACCCTGAACAGGAGGGACTTCGCCGTATTGTCTTGTACGTTATTTAACAAGTAACATCAAGAGCACCGAGGATTTTAATTAAAGTATAGATGGAGCCCCTTACATCTCCAACTTTTTTTGCCAAACAGGGATCAACAGATGTTCACATACTCACACCCCCGCGCTAGTTTATGTTGCTTACGTGGCATGCACGTACACAAACGCCCGTGACCCGATTGCAAAAATTTTTGGTCACAATAATAAGTGCCCTGGCCGGGAATCGAGCCCAGATCCTCGGGCACGGCAGGTAGCGTCACTATCGATTGGGCTACAAGATCGTCTGGGTCGGTATCAACTTTTTAATCTTATAAGATGGAAACAAATATGTTTAAATTATTATTTTTTATCTATGACATTTTAAAAGAAATTCATTATCCTATGCGAGTGATTACAGTACTGAACAAAATTTCAAAACAGAATATTATAAACCAAATCAAAGCAGGACGTTGTTGCGAGTGTTAATATGATTTGTTATCGAAAAAAAAATCTAAAGGATTTAACAATTTCTTAAAACAACTTTAGGCACTTTAATTGTAATCAAACGGATTTATTCATCTGCTAAAAGATATAAATTTGTGCATAAAACAATGGTTCAAGTGTGGTTTCTTCTATCACTTTTAAATTTATTAAAATTTAGATTTACAGATAGAGACCTTTTAATAATTACACATAACATAAATTTACATAAACTGTAAATGAAATATTGATCTTGCAGTGGGTATCATCAATCAGTACATTTTGTTACATTCCTGTCACATACTCTTCGCACAAGACATCGCTCCGTCTCTTCCCAGACCTAGCGAAGACAACCGGAAAATTAGAAAATAAACACTGACTTTCCGAGCTTTGTTTTTGTATCAAGATCGACGTTATAAGATGGTTGCTCCTGTGATGGACAACATATAAGTATAAGAAATAAATATATGTAAAAACTTAGTATATAGAAGTAATACTTCCGTATGTAGTAAGCTTTTATTACAAAATCAAATATGTCAATGTGTAAGAAAAGTAAAAATTGTACAAAAACTTCCTGCATTTACAAACGATGTAGTTGATGAGACGGCTTTTTATATAATTTATGTGCGAAGTAGTTTGTATTTTTACAAAAACGTGTCATTATTACTGCATGAAATACTGCTTAGTGAAAGCTGTTATAATAGGTCTTTACCTATGAAATTGCCGTTCTGCTGTACTGGCCATTTCAAATCAAAATATTTTTTTTTGGCTGATAATTGTAATTTCAAATTAATTTTATTTTTAAAACTTGGAATTCTTTTTTCTAAAATCGTCATTTGTTTAATAGTTAGTGTTTTGTTTTCAACGCATTCGAACATTTTTCGTCATCATGGATACATTAAACATTCGAGTAATTATGGAGTATGAGTACCGTCGTAGCAGCAAAGCGGCACAAGCGGCACGCAACATCAACGACGTTTTCGGAGCGAACACTACAAACGAACGCACCACCCGTTATTGGTTTGCCCGCTTCCATTCTGGAAATTTTGATCTGAAAAATGAACCCCGTGGTCGTCCGAAAACTTTGGTCGTCAATGACGAATTAAAGGCGATTGTGGCAGCTGATGAAACTCAATCTGCGGCTGAATTAGCAGCAGCTTTCGACATTAGTATCAAAACAATATTGGTCCATTTGCGTCAAATTGGCAAGGTAAAAATGCTTGACAAATGGGTACCCCACGAACTTAATGATCGCCAGCGCGAAGTACGTGTCGAGACGTGCCTTGCACTGCTCAACAGGCATACAAATGAAGGAATTCTGAACCGCATTGTTACTTGTGACGAGAAATGGATCTTGTTCGACAATCGTAAGTGCTCAGCAAGTTTGTTGGACCCTGGTTCAGCACCCAAACAATGCCCTAAACGAAAACTTACCCCTAAAAAAGTGATGGTCACTGTTTGGTGGTCTAACGCGGGTGTAATTCATCACAACTTCTTACAAAACGAGACGAGCATTACTGCAGATGTGTATTCTGAAGAACTGAACACAATGATGGCGAAGCTTGCACGTCTCCAACCAGCTTTGGTCAATCGTTCGGCTCCACGGCTCCTGCACGACAACGCGCGACCTCATACTGCACAGCAGACGGTCTCTAAGCTACAAGAGCTGGGGTTGGAAGTTCTCCGTCATCCGCCGTACTCACCAGACCTTGCACCTACAGACTTCTACTTTTTCCAGAATTTGGATAACTTCTTGGCGGGAAAAAAATTCAATACCCGAGAGGTAGAACAAAATGCCTTTGAAGAATTTGTTGCCTCCCGTCCAGCTGATTTTTTCAAAAAGGGCATCAATAAGCTACCAATGCGTTGGCAAACATGCATTGATTGCATGGGTGATTACTTTGATTAATAGAAATAAAAAATATAGAAAAAAAATACGCTTCATTTATTTCATGAAAAAAGGCAATTTCATAGGTAAAGACCTATCATTTTGTTGTAATAGTGGCTTTTTCTGTTTGAGTCCAAGCATACTTTTTCCAATTGTGGAACACCTCAACGAATGAGGTAATTAAGTCAAATGCAAAGAGTCAGTCCAGAACAACCTCGAAAATACTCTTTAATGATAGTAAATTTTTATTTTCCTCGCTAAGTACAACTATGGAGAGTTGTGTGTATATACTATGTGAAATTAACCGGGAGATATTTCTTCAGGCACGTACGTGCTTTGGTTACAAAACTGGAAGACAATGTAAGAAGCGGTTACATAGCTTTCTTGTTATTTGACATCAAGACGGTGAGATGCGATTGTCATTTCCCATATTATAAAAATGTTTGTGATTATGTGTATTACCTACATTGGTTTTTATTTATACCTTCCTACCTATTTATACCTATTTATTGTTTGCGGATTGTTGCAAAGTAAATTAATACTAATTTAATACAATGAATTTCCGCAAAGTAACACCTGATACTATCAACTATATTTATACCTTCGTTTAATTCCTATTTTCATTAAATTAAAATATTCCTTGTAATAATTGTATTTGTTAGGGAATTTCAAAACACAGAATAGACAAAAATATGTCTGTCAAAATAGAAGCACTCCTTTAAGGATCTAAAAATATATTTATGCTATTAATGAAACGTGACTTACTGAAACAGAACATCATATATTTTTTGAAAAATTTAGTCATATATAGTAAGTACATAAGTATGTTCTGAGTACATATTTTTTTACAAATCTCTATCTTACCTATATATATGTATATCTATAGATTAAGCTGATATTTCACATATTTCTAACTTATATTATTTAGAATACTTTGATCCCAGAAATTCTCGCGTAATATGAAATAAAAGTTAATATGGACTCACTTAACAAGGTAGTAAGCAAATTTTGATTGCAATAAATTAATATGTTTGAAATTCATAAAATGTGAAATTTATTACATACCTGACAAAATTTATTTTGACAGTTGTTTTAGGTGTTGGGGCTACTTATAGAGGTAATGCGTAGATTTTTTGAAGCGAAATGAGTGCGGTCATTAGATTCATAGTAATATCCTGTCGTAATTAGCCGTTCTATCATCTTATTTCGCGTGTTGAATCAGCCTCTACTAATAGTAACAAAAACTTTTCTTCTTGGCTAAGATGCTTCAAGCGCGTTAAGACTCCTAAAAGCTTATTAGGTATTAAGATAAAAAGATAATGAAGAATTACGATTCGTTGAATGTAGCGTATCTTAGGCTTTTGTACGTTAGTCTTTCAGTATTAACATCTATGCTTGTTCCACTGATTTAATTATATTGGAAGAATTACCGCGACCATTTCTAGTATAAACCCCAGAGGCTTAGGAGACAAATTTCCCTAGAAACAAATGCGATTCAAATTCAGACAAATAGTCCCTGAGCGGAAGAAGCCGTTTACCAGGAAATTTGTCCATCACTCTTGAGGCCGGCAAAATGTTTTGTCTTTCCCTCCGCCGGCCACTTCCGAAGAAGAAACAAAAATGGCCGGTCGAATAGAAGCTCGTTTAGTTTTATGTGCCTCGTTGTTGGAGAATTTATTAACAATTGTATAGTACTATTTTTAGAAAGGTGGCATTTAATTTTTTAGTCAGATGACGTAATTTGATCTTATGTCACAACTGTACAATAAAATCGGAAAAATCACGTCTCCCGGATGGATATATTTATAAATCGGCTATTGACATAAAAAAAGTAAATAAAAATTATTGGTTCTATACTAGGTACATACATCCGTCCTTCTTAATTATATAAATTTTAGTGTACAAATTGTAATATGCATTAACAATTTCAATGTAACAGGTACATAAAATCATGTAACATTTTCACCAATCAACTCTAAACAACAGCGAGAATCTGAAATAACTATAGGTGTTCCATAAAATGGTCCATCAAAAAGCAGGTCCATTATTTCTTCCTCGGCAAAGCCTTTGTGGCACCACGTTATTTTTCATCATTAGGTGACCCGTTACAAGAATACATATACAATAAATATACAATGATAACAAATAAATTAACATTTATATACGAGTACATGTTCGTCGAAAATGATGTTTATGAAGAAGAAAGACAAAATATTAAAACAAGGAGCTTAAACGAAGCTTTAAGTCAGCTCGTTCCAATACTTTAAGCGATAACAAGAAGTTGGACAACTTTGTTTTCATCAAATAATGCTTTTTGTCGCTACTTTAAGAGTTTTTATCATTCTCCGTTAGTAACTTACCGTACGCAATTTCATTTTTCTACTCCAGTTCACTTCCCATAACGGTAAAAATGTAAATTAACATTCTTTATAAGAATGCACTCTACTCGTAAAAGCACGGAAGATATATTAAGGCGAAACGCAATTTTATAAAATTTAGAACAAGAAAACATTTAAACATCCTTCTGTATCGTGTCCATTTATTATAATTTTCATATGCGGTAGAAATAATATAGAATGATAATATTTTTCTATTTAATTAGTCTAATTTTCTCATCGATCCCAAATTATTCCCAATTGATAGGTTTAAATGTTTGTGTCTTTATGGCGCTGGCTGTGTTATAACATTAATAGCAATCTTTCTGACGAAGTATTTGTTATTATTTAATAATAAAACAGTTCGTGTAAGTATATCGCAAATTTATTAAGGGTTAACACATTTTTTTCCCTCGTGTGATATTAACATTTGTCGAATTAAATTGAGGATGTACTTTGAACCGACAGGACAAAAAAGGGGAAACGATCCACGCCGCTTTATACTCGTAGCAGTAAGTTGACTTTAACATATAATATCAAGTGATCTTTTCGCTTGAGAAGGTTACTTCAACTCGTGTTTAACCGGAAGTCTACAAAGAAATTTAGCTTTCATTTCAGTAACGAGTGTTCGAGAAAAACGTTAGTACGCGAGGAATTACAAAGGGTTGTGAAGCGAGTCACTACCATAACTGATGATCATTACCACTCTGACATAGTGCAAATGAATAAGAAAAGAATTTTAGGTGTGCTTGTTTGTAGCTTACGGATATTGAATAATAAAAGAAAATCTGAATCAGCAACAAATAAAAATGTAGCTAGCAATCCGGCCTCGCAACGCTTCGGGAATAATAGTTTTTAACTTTACTAACTTGGAATCACATTGAAAGAAAATCAGTTTGACGTCCACAACAAAAATTCAAAATAAACAACTCCTTCATAAAACATATCAGAAAACGCTCTTACAAGATTTTTTGCTCAACACACTCATAATTATAATCCGACTAATCCTTTAACATACCTCTGTAACGAAATAAAGATTGATATTCCATGCTCAATATATTTGGGAAAAAAGACGCTTAATCCGTCTTTGAGTCTAAGCTAAACTCCCCTGTTCTTCATATACCCTGTTGAAGAAGACAAGATCGTTGAGCCGAAGGGTCCTCCCTATTTTTTTAACTTTTTTATTAGTTAATGTCTGACTACAATTCCACCTGGTGGTGAGTGGCGTAAGTAGAAAAACCCTGTTCACTAACCCCTACTGTAATGGGGTGCGAATTTTCGTGACTAAATGCGATGCGTCTTTAAATGTTAGGGACTTCCATGAGCGATGGTGACCAGTTACTATCAGATAGCCCATCCGCTGATGAATCCGCTATTTACACAAAAAAAAATATATATTCCTGCAAAAAATGCAGGTGACACTGAATAAGTATTACTATGGCACCATTACGATATCTCTAATACTTGACTGATCCCTTAGGGTTCCACGAGATATCCTAGATCTTCAGTTTTTATATACCTACAGAAATCACATACGCACCATACATCGTGTTGAATGACTATTTTACTAGCAAAATAAATTTTAAATGATCTACTGAAGGAGTAATATTCTGTCGCCCCATAGCCAAACTACCACCGATTAACCAAGTTTTGTTATACGAGTATCTTTAGAAAATTCCTCATGAATGTACACGCAATTTCCTGATTGAACTGTAGGGCTTCACGCTATTTCATTTTGTAGGACGAACTCTACTTAATGATGGAATATTTTATGATATTGACGATAATGTTTATGGGGATATGGTCTGGATGTTCATGTTGATCAAGATCTTATCAGAGAATTGGTCATTCCAGATATTTTGGTACAAATTAGCTGAAATCCCTTCAAAGTTGGTCATCATCAGACCTAGTCCCAAAAGATTAGTTACATCAGGTCAGACACACAGAAAAAATTTGAAAGGAAAATTTTGGGCACTGGCATCGTTTAATAACTCTATATACTTGACAAAACGCAATTATTTCGAAATCACTGACATCATCAAATTTATATGCACATATCGAAGACGGACAGTTTTGCTGGCGTCATGTTTAGACAACTTCACGGGCCGGTAGTTGGATAAATCGAGTAGAGTAACGTTTCCAAGAACAAGAATGCACCGATTTCATAATAATTACAAATTAAACATACATATAACGGTTGAAGCACAAGTGAGGCCGGCTTGGCGCCTGTCCCGTAGCTAGGGCCCCGTTGTATCACAAGTTAACGAGTATTGAGTCATAACGACGGTGCTGCCATCACTCGGGTTACGTGCCGCGTCCTATTAAGTCACAGTAATCATCACAGTAAGACTGTCTCGACATATATTTGTCCGTTGTCTCTCAGTCACTCAGATGTCATTTGATAATAATTTATCCAGCAGAATCTTTCATAGAACGGACCTGTCAACTTGAACGTTGAAATTTTTATGGAAATTTTCATACAAATTTACGATCGAAATTTCTGACTTTTCAGATAAATTATTCTACGATTTTATTTTGAGATAAACCATAATCTAACAATTATGATCTCATAAAAAAAATTAGAGCCGTATCAATTGCTTTATCTGTTCCACACATGCAGCAATTGATTTATATATATTTGTAAAATTCAAAACGATAGATTTTTAGGCTAAACTTTTTACACTTATATCTTTTCCCGGAAACTGGCTAACTAAGTGGAATTCTTATAAATAGTAGTTATTATATTATTTAATAAAATTAAAAAAATACCTTTAACTATCCAACTGAAACATGCTTACCAATGATTTGCGGCGTTTTCCCGAACGTACTACTTAGTAATTACAAGTTGTTCAGGTTGAACAACCATATTTCCTAGTTTTATCGAGAGTTAGTTGGAAAAGTATGAGTGTTTTATTTCAAAAAGGTGAGCAAACTGGAATCCGTTTATGAAATCAACGTGAGATAAGTATTATGTGTTTTTTCATACCCAACAAAGTTACATAATAATACTTTAGTCGTGCTACATTTTTAAATTATTACGGAGGAATGACTTAAACATAATCGATTACACTACTGCACGGATTTTTTAACTGACAAAGAAACGAAAGGTCCAAATGATGGTAAATGAATTAGATAATGCAGTACAGGCTCCTAAATACACTGGCTATTGTATAAATAAACATGTTTCGTGTAAGTCTCTTAATGATTATATTATACATTTTTTGGTCGCATGCGCATTATACAAACTTATCCATTATAAAAATATTTTGCCATAATTAAATTACAAACAATTTATATACTCTATCGGAGACAATGGAAATTGGTTTCTACACTCATTCTAAAAATAATACATCGCTGAATGAAACATTGTGATATGTTTCAGACATCTCTTAATTATAAGAGGGTACTCGTGCGTAATAGTACAAGGAATGTAATTACTAGATATATTTCAACATTTCTTCTACGCTTTGAGTAATTTTATGTTATAAATAGAAGAATAAGTGCGTATTTATACTCTAACACTATCCAGGCAAAAATCAGAATTAAGCACATTTCAGTATTGGTATACATTGAATATATTTAGACTGACTAAACTGATTGAGTTTTAAAAAACTTAGATACCTAATAGATTATTGTAAAATATGATGATATTTATAAGTATAAATGTTCATTGTTCATGTACCAATAAAACAACAAAAAGTGAAAGTATAAGGTCAAAATTTAAAAAATGAAAGTGGAATTTCAACAGACTGATACTTAACCCTTTGGGTTCGATACTATGTATAAAGAAAAATCATCAGTCCCAAATTTCGACTTGCCGAAGCCAGACACGAACGTTATACTCGTACGTAGGTTATTCAATAAGTTTTGAGATGCTCGAAATTTAAAAATAAAACTTACCTGTTTTAAAATGTGTTGTTAGAAATGAAATTTAATAATCAAATTAATTAAAAAATAGATCCCAATAAACTATTTCATATATTTTTTAAATAACAATGTGCTAATCAACGTTTTCAAAGCTGCAACGGTTTCAGCGCTTTTTATTTAATATATCGAATACTTTTCTTTATATCAAAACTTATTAAGTGACATGTGTAACCATTTAACACAGTCCATAATAGCCGTTTTATCCCAGTCTTTAATAGCAATATAGCTGTGAGTGTCCTTAGATATGAGTGCATTTCATTTTTATTAAACACTGATATTAAATGGCATATATTTATGCATATATTTGCTACTTCAATAACACATTCAAATAAATAAAGCTACTGTTGACAGCCACCAATAATTTAAATATTTCCAACATTTCTGTTAATTGCATCATTGATATCATTCCATTCAATGTGATAAAAGACAATTTATTTTTATTCTTATTAGTAACTGCAGGCTAACAAGTAGATAGGTCAAGTGCTAGTAAGTAATTAAGGCGGCCCTAAGAGAAATATGAAATGACTGCTTGTTTACTTTTCTCTTTAGTTTCTTGAATTTTATTATAATAAATAAAGATGTCAAGTTGTATTGAGAATAAAATAAATTACAATATTGTACTAGTATAAACCCTGACGACTCATGTCATTGTAAAGCGATCGACTGAATTAAGAAATAAGTCGCCAGTTGGGTGGGTGACTATATCATCATATCTCTCTAGTTAACTAACTAACTAACTAAGCGTCATTGTCCTCAGTTATGTGGGTCTTGACTACAACCGAGCTTCTTCACGACTTCACACCATTGAAATCTGTTTTCAGCGCCCTTTTAAGCCTCGTAGAATGTGCCAAGAGACGTCCGAACCTGATCTACGTATAAGGCTACGTCCGAAGTAGTTTTCCTTCGTTATCGCCGGTAATAATTACGTTTTGTCAGTTTTCCTTCTTTTTTTCGCTTTATTACCGAATATTGAAAAGTAAAGAGCGTCATCTTTACGTGTATGATATATGAAGTGACTAAGTATATTATGACTTATAATAAGTCAAAAATAATAATTCTTCAGCTCCTCCGGGATTCGGACAGTGCGTTAAACCGACTACTCCGATTGTTATTGCCAGATAGCAGTCGTTAAACCATGTCGGAAGCTATCGGGCGACATAAAAACTTCCGTCACTTGAATTTTTTTTTGAAATTTGAAATTTGAATTTGCATTTTCCAAGAAAAGACAGAGAAGAGTTTCATGTAAAGTATGTGGAACAAATAGAAGTTTGTAATATAACCTTATAATAACGTAATATAACTGTTGCGAAGTATTTTAACGATGATAATTCTGCGTCGAAATCTACTTCATATTTTAAAAGCGGCATAAACATTTGAAAGGGAAAGAAAGAAAATAATATTTAAATAGGTGTTTGTTTGTTTCTTAACATTGTTTACAAATTTCATTAAGTTATTGATTCACTTTTTTCACGCTAAAGTTTGGTCATAATCATATTAACAAAAATAATCAATGTAGATGGTTATACGGTTTTCAAAATGATTGTTATTTTACAATGTCAGTTCACTTGATTCAACTGCTTGGTCTTTGCTACACAATGTGCTTGGATTCTTTTGTCGCTACATAAAAAAATGGTTAGGTGACAACAAAGGATAATAATCGTTTTGTACCGAAAGTAGGCGTTTACCTTTATGTCCACAATTGTAGGAACACGTGTTTATTGTTACTAAGTATGATTGTACAAAACTCGACTCATTTTGGATCCAAATTTACCTACGACCCTTCCGAGTTTGTAACCGCTGTAACGGCCCCTTACTCTATTAAGTTTACAATTTGTAGGCGAACACAAAAGTTTACTACAGCTTTTGTGGAATTAAATTCTTATAATGTACCGTTTTAGTTAAATTTTATGAAAAGAAGAAGACTATTAAGGTATTTAGGTTTGCATATTCATTATAAGGGGGACGGAAGAAAATCTTTGTCGAAGAACTTACGAAATATTCAAGTCGACCCCAAACATTTTGATAACCTCAAATACGTGTTTCACTTTACAAGGGTATAGACGCCCTTCGAAACCGCACAACAATGACAGCAATATCCTAAGTTTTGAAACTTTGTATCTGTTTGGCCTACCTTCGTCAGCTTTTAAACGTAATGCGGTTTCTCCGAGCACTACTAGGTCAACATAAAATTGGATGGGGTGAAGAGAACTCTAAATTGCAAAAGGTCTCGGTCTGGTTTAATGCTTTACTTTGACGCCGTAACATAGAAGCGTGTATATAAAATTACCATTTTTTAAAACATGTACCCGTGTCAAACATTTATAAATTTCAGGCGCCTTCACGTGATATTGGCCTACTGTTACAAGCAAGAGGAAAAAAAATACTTTTTTTGGCCTCTATGTAAATAAGCCTACATAATTATATTGAATATTTTTAAAAATATTCAATAGTATACGCAATTTTTATTATTTTTCTGTTCCGCACCAGCAATATTTTTTTTACTACATATTAAGGTTGCTAGAAATTTATAACATGGACAAAATAAAATTTTTATTTTTTATTTTACACGATGGTGTATTTAGTGTTTACATATGTAGCAACTATTCATAAGTGTAATCTAACTTTTGTAGCCCCATTTCCAGGCGCGCTATACCACTTAAAAATAGTGTAAATAATTTATAGTCATCAAAGAAATTCTGTTAAACAACAAGCCGTTTCCGTTGCAACAATTCCGTTGATAACAATCCTACCAAACTGGTGCAACGCATTGACACCAAAGGCGAAGAAATTAATAATAAATTAATAATTAATTAATAAACAATATAAATGAGTAATTGATATCACTCTATATGTAAACCGATAAGTTATGAACAATTTTATTTGCATCAAAATTCGAAAAATGGATCACAGACCGATTATAGTTTTATTACAAATATTTGATGTTCTATTTATACGTTGCTTCTATCTTTAATTAAACGTATTGAGTGCTAAAATAATAAATAAGCAGGCGGCGCAGCGAAAATCACTATAGTGCAATTAATCGCATTCGCGCGTTAATGAATTCGCTGATTAATTTATCAGCGACCGCAGCACTGCGAAATTGATAGCTACGACCTGTACGGTCCTTTATCGTTAAATTGATATTATTTTTTTAACAAAAATGAAAAGCACTTCAAAATTTATTGTGTAGTATCAAAATATTTGTATTATATTCATGAAAAAAAAACAGAACAAATTTTATAATTAGTTACATCTATATAAAAGAAAAAAAACATCAAATTTGTTATTTATATAATTTAAATAAAAACGTGTGCTATTATTTAAATCTGTAATATTTACAGTCTAAGCCATTAGATTGAATTTCTGACAATAGACAGGTATTTTTTGCAACCAAGTCCCTCTAGCGGTTTTTCGAAGTACCTACAGGGTCACGAAAAGATGAAAAGGTGAAGACTTTTGAAATCTAAATATTACTCTGTAAATCATATTTAAATTTTTCAGGTGTAGTCTAAGGGTTTGAAACTCCTTTCGCATGGAAGACTCCAATTTGAATCCTTCACGTACCTCTGATTTTATTCAGATTTTGTGTCATGCTAATTTAACACTAAAACCACAAAAGTTTTTTTTAAGATTGTATGGATTATTTGGGCATTAAAATATCAAAGATGGTATTAAAGCAGGAATGTGAGAAATTGAAGCGGTAAGAAGGTTCTCAGTGTCAAAACAAATTATAATGTAAAACAATTTATCGGCTTGGCAAGATTTTTTCGATAAAAAGGTTTGCAGAAAGCGCAAGAGTTTTTAACAAGATAAAAAAAGAAATTTCGTGGTCATAGAATTCAAATGAAAATGAAGAATTTTAAAACATAAAGATGCCTTTATATCGCTTCCTATTTTAGCTCTATATCCGACACTGATGTTCAAATTCATACTGGTACTAGCAAACATGGGTGGTGTGCTATTGCAGAAACAAAGTGACAGGTTTTATAAACCTTGTAGCAGAGAAACTTCCTGTGGGGAATTGTATTTTCAGCTTATGAATTGGAGGCTGTAATTGTTGTTGCTGCATTAGTGAAATTCAGATATTATATTTTACAAAAAAAAAATTGTTACGGATTGTAATTCTCTGCGAGCTACGTTGCTGCATTAAGCAGAATTCCAGCACCAAACATACCAGGAATAACAAAGTTACTAATCATATGATAATATGAATAGCGAAAATTAGTTCGTTACAATTCAATTTGAAGATTCACATATTAAACGTATCCGTAAGATAAACAATGCTATGATTTGAAACTATGGAATAAATTTATATAAAAAAAAATGAGTCTTTAAGATAACATATAATAGTTTGAGATGAATTTAACCAGAAGGGCTGTTCCAATATGGCTGATATTACACAAATAACCATCGCGAAATTAGATATCTTGGTTTTGGCAAGACGCTCGAAAGAATTAAACGTTATCAATGGTTTTCTGGATAAAATAAAAAGTATGTTAATTAATTGCAAACAATGTGCACATAAAGTTCCTTCTGAAAGAAAACAAGATTGCTTACATCCAATATCGAAAGATTCTATACCATTACATACAATACATGGTACACAACATGTTAAACCTGTTGTAAAAAGTATTAAAAATAAAAATGGTTATTAATAATGTTTGTAGAAAGTTCATAATAATTAAGCCGTTATTAGTACAAAGCTATATATCTATTAAAGAATTAAAAGAATATTTTGGAATGTTTGGGTCACTTCATTGATTAATCAGTGATAGTGCCACATATTTCACGAGTTTAAAATTCAAAAACTTTATGATAGAGTTATGAAAAAAAGCACGTTTTCTCAACTAATTACCAAGAAGAAATATACAATCATACTATTTTAACTTCTTGAGTAGCTCAAAATCATATCAAGGATGAAAGGTTTGGGACGATTCATTATTAAAAATTCAATGAGGTATAAATAATACTGTAAATAATGGAATTGGAAGTTACTGACAAACTTCATCAGATATACATTCTGTGGTTGAATTTACTAATAAGTTTGAAGATCATGAATATGTTCGTTAGTCTTAAATCAAATAAAAGCAAATAGTTTGTCAAAAGAATTGTACAAAAATATATAAAGTAATTTTTTAGCTGTTACATTTTTTCCAGTTGGTATGAAGAATAAGAGATAGTAACGTATCTTCTGAGTGTGATATGGTAATGAACAGTTGTAATAAATTATTTCTTTTTTATGTCTATTATACGATTAAATAAAGAAAAAATAATATAACCATTCCAAGAACACGTATTTTATTATAACAGTAGTTTTAACAATACTTTATTTCTTGGCCAAATAACGCATTAGTGATGCCAATGGTGTTACTAATGTCCATAGGCAACGGTGACCTCTCACCATAAGCTGGTTCGTTTACTCGTTTGTCGGCTATTTACATAAAGAAAGAAAATGAAGTGAATATGAATGGTGAAGGAATACCTTTTGAGGAAATTTGCACGCCTAAGAGTTCTCCATAATGTTCTCAAAGGTGTGTAAAGCCTGCAACCCGCACTTGGCCAGCGTTGCGGGCTGTGGCCTTAACCCCTCTCCATGTGAGAAGACATCCAATCCCAGCAGTGGGATAATTATGAATTGTAATGACGTTGCGGATATGCAGTTATGAAAAAAGAAACAAAAAACGCAAAAAAGAAAGCATTGTGTTCATATAAGATGTCGATACGTTCCCATCTGCGTAAGGTAGTTGTCAAGACCAAAAATCGCACGAACCTATACATCCCGCAAAAATCGCGAGCATACTTAGAAGATTCCCTCTGATAATAAAAAAAGTCCCAGTTCGTTATGAACTTGAAAACACAACCTCACTTATAATGAAATTATTTGTCAAGTCACCGGTTCAATATAGCTATTGGAACATGAAATTGAGTCTGTAATTGGGTACGAAAAATGATTCTTTATATAATCGCCATTTTTTTATAAAATGTATACGAAATTTTGTAGATATATAATGTAATATATTATGTTGAAAATTTAATAACGATCATCTATTAAAGGGCCTTCGGTGCTATATTTCTAGCCAAACCTACAGAGGTCTATAATCGAATACACCACAGTTGTACTGAGTCGTCGTAGGAATGTAATTATGGAAAACATTAAAATCCAACCCTTACGAGTATATATATATAAGTCTAAAAGTCACACGATGACACACGATAAAGTTTAACGACCGCTATTTGGGGATATTAAACATGAAGGCTTGACATTATTTATTTATTTATTTAAAATTGCACCAACAAAGTATACACTGTACATAAATTATTCGCATATGCATAAAATACGATAAAAGTGCTACTTTAGTTATAGGCACAAATAGCATGACATGATATTATGAACAGAGTCACCTTATTAACAATAGGTAGATAGATTATACCCCATCTCTATGCATTAGTAACATTGATATTACGCTAAATGAAACAAAACCAAGTGACCTTCAATAAAAGGTACCACTATCTTGTACAGAAATATAGGCAAGTCTATATTATTATCATAAAAGGAGAGTACGAATTTTGTTTATATGTATGCGGGGGAATCTCCGAAACCACGCTATCTATTTGAAAAGTTATTTTACCATTTAAAAGGTACATTATTCCGGTTGGGCATAGGCTACATATTATAATGTACAGTGTCCTACTTTATATTCATTGATATTTAATGATTACAATTTAGTCTTCATCATCTGTAGTACATTTGGTACAGCTACTGGAAAAATGGAAAAAAAAATTGTTTTTGCCGTATTGGGGTGACCCAAAATATTCTCACCAATCTCATCCTTTCAGAACAGGGTGTCTTAAGAGGCGACAGAAACCAGCTTGCTTGATGGTAGAGCTTCGCGTAAGGATTACATTATCAGTATTATTATTATATCATTAATATTATTGCTCGTATTATTATCTTTACGTAAAGCCTGCCTGGCTAGCTACCACCCTCCTGCATGAGTCGGCCGCCAAACGACTCGTCAAGTTCCGGCTGGGGGCTTGTGAGCCAGTACTTTCTTTCTAAGTAGCCCAGTTGGTAGTGACCCTGCCTGCCGAGCGTAGGGTCCCGGGTTCGATTCCCAGCCGGGGCAGATATTTATGTGACAGATAAATGTTTGTTCTCGGGTCATGGATGTTTGTGATGTGATAACTGTGTATGTCCATGCCACCCGCAACACAGGGAATCCTAGTGCGGGGGTGTGAATGGGTGAACGTTTATTTATTTATTTCTTACCTTCTTCTCATTTCCTGGCAGACATCGCATCAGTAATGCCTTTGGTCTTGCTAATGTCCATGGGTGACGGTGACCACTTGCCATCGGGTGGCTTGTCTGTGCGTTTGTCGGCTGTTTATATTAAAAAAATATTATATAAGTCTCAGTTCGAATACATGAGTGTATTTAATCAATAGTTTCTCAACCAAATCCACGAGCATTTCCTAGTTACACAGAAACAACAAGCGGTGCAGCGGTACTCGCGAGAGATAAAGTTTCCTAATTATAGTACTCGTAAGCTAGGACTGCAACATTAGAACCGCGCAATTAGATACACTCAGTGCGCTTATTAATTGCCCGAAAGTTTGTTATAAACGTATTTCGATTAGAGAAATACATTTCGTGTGTATATATCACTTTAATTTGTATAAGCAATATTTTACTTGAACCACAAACCCGCTGGTAGAGGGGTTCCCGTGCACAGCAGAAGCCTATGAAAAAAAAAGTTATGGTTATTTACCGTTTATATAAGCTATTTTTGTTGGAATATAAGGGCTCCCACTTGTTACTGCGTCCAAGTAAATTTTGAGATTTTTTCTATTTCATAGAATTAAAACGACCCATTCCTAAAACGATGCGGATGCTATTTCAAAATGTAAACCGTAGGTTTTTAAAATGCAGCAATGGCGGCTCTCTAGTATATGATAGGCAGAAAGATTCCATTACATTATTTTTACATAGAATTATAAAAATGTGAAAGCATCTAATTTCCCTCAAGAAATCTAAATAAAATTTGTGTTCAGAATACTCAAATCTGTTCAAACTTTCTCGTTAATCTTAAATAGTCTGCTATAAGCATACCTTAAGCGTTTTCCTTTAAATCAGTTTTAATTAATAATTTATTAATTTGTATGCTCTTATAAATTCTTGTATTAAACGGCTATGTAGTAAAACTACCTATGATTCTTTAAATATTTTTGTTAAATTAATATTAATTTACTTTGCAACAATCCGCAAACACAATGTATGATGGTATATATTTCTATACATGCATGTATTTGCGGATTTTTGCAAAGTAAATTAATACAAATTTAATAACAATGAATTTCCGCAAAATAATGCCTGATACTATCAACTATAAAGATTTTTGATTATATACGGGTAAAATATTAAGTTAAATATTTAATTTCTGTATTACTCGTAAATTTAAAATTCCCTTTTATAACCCGCTTTGCTTCGCACGGGTGTAACTTACTAATTTGATGTCAATAAAAGAAAATCAGGTAATGTTGGCTTTACGCTGGTCTTCGTTTTGGAAATTCCATCACACATTCCAAACGCTGCAGCCTTGCGGATCATAACGCGACTCTTCTATAACAACAGATGTTTTCTCAAACCATAATCAATTCGGTACCTGACCCCAGATTTTGTATGCTTCGGGGTCGCCAAGAGATTAATTGTGAATTCTTTAGAATCTGCTAAAGTAAGAATTGAAATAACTTAATGTACAGGACTATTTGTAGGATTAATACTGATTTGGAGAAAATACGTAGCTTTACAAATAACCTAATATTTTATATTGTTTTTATTATTATTTTGCATTAATTCAATGCAAAACGAGCCCTCGTTTTGCTCTAAAAAATTCTGCGAAGCAGAATCATTTTCCCGAAAGAAAAGTATCCTGGACTATAACTGGAAATACAAATTCTAAATATTCCAACAATCATCTAATCTGTTCAGTGATTTTTAGTATTACACGTGTACAGAAAGACGGACAAAAATACAAAAAAAACATACCGATAAATATTTGATGTATAGATAAAACCTCAATACAGTTTTATTATTAGTATAGATTTGAAATACAAAAATGGTTCCTATATACCTTATGTACCTTAGCTGGGAGACGAATCATTGCAGACTTTTCTCTAAGCTTTTTGTAGGCATAACTAAACTTCTTATGCACCATTTTTATGCATTTCTTGAGAGTTTGACATCAATTTATATATATTATTAATAAGGTGTTTAAATCGCTAAGTATTATTGTGTTTTAAACACGGCATCGACTTAAAACTGAAATGTCTCCTAACTTGACTCTATATTCTTTATCTTAAGCTAATTAAACTATTCGACTATTAATTAGACTGTTTTTAAACTCCTCAACTTTGCCTTACAGGCATCGTTTGTAAACAAAAGCATGTTTTCGAAACCGAGTTTTTAGCATGTAAAATATGAAGCCATTTTCAATCCACAATTTTTTTACAACTTCCTCAGACAAAATTACCTGAGTCACGGCGATAAGATTTAAAGGCATAAGTCGGGGAACAGCGCTCGTAATAGTATTGTTTCAAGACGTCAACAATGTTCGCTTGAAGCAAGAATGAAATTCCATTACAGATATTCTCAAAAGAAATAAGAAGAAATTGCGGAACATAAAGTTTGAACACCTGGGAGAGGCACGCGATTGTGTGGGGATTAAGATTTTTATTGAATATTATTATAGCAATGTTTTTTTAAGAATATTCAAATACTCTAATCCTACTTTGATGGCTTCATTAGACTTTTGATATAAAAATATTTAGTAAGAGTTGTTTTTCAATGTCTTATCTCAGTACTGTAAAACTGAAATAATTTTATGTAATGTCAACTTTGCTTCTCTTCGTGTAACCGGGCCTCATCCGACAGAGAAATTATATACCGAAGTACGTTTAAGTATCTGATTGATTACCATAATCTATAAAGATTTCTTTTATAAGTCTTTATGTACCTGAAATCCTCCAAAACGTCTGGACCAATTTTGATCCAATGTGTTGTGTGTTCAAATCAACCGAGCAAAGTTTTTAATGTGTTTCGGTTACAATTTAAAGTTGCGCTCTTCGATTATTCCAGTAAAAATAAAAAAGAGATAGAAAATATCATATCGGAATATATGGGGAATAGAGTTTAAATTTTAAAAATGTTTCAGCACCGTCTTCACCTTTTTAACCTATTTAATTTATCAGATACCATATGTAAGAAAAATTTTGATAAATTTCCCGATCAGTGGTATGAATTTACCCGACTCACAAATATATTATCAGATGCATAGAGCATTTTATCAGTTGTAAACCAGTGAATAGTCAACATACAGTGTGCGGTACAGACATCCTTCTATGAATACGCAGAGGTCATATCAATTAGTTCACTCACATCACAAAATATATAACAATATTGTTGTAACGATATATATGTACATAGGCTACAGCGGGAATACATTATTCTTTTAGCGTGTTCAACTTAAATAAAAAATTCTGTTATTACGACTTAAAATTATTTGATTTAGACATCTGAGCACGTTAATTGAAAGGTGTGTCCAAAATTGTTTGCTTAAAATGAACAAAATAGGAATATATCACATTTAATTATGAACATAAGATTTTAAAAATAAATATTTCACTAATTAAATTACTTTTTACTGTTATATATTATATAAAAACAATACAGTACTAACGTGGTGTTCTTTCCGATAACTCATACCGATGTTTGTAAAATGCATTATATAGATAGATAAAGGCCAGATAAATTTGATGGTATTGATCTTCGAAATTAAGAATAATAATTCATTAATTATGATTATTATTTATTATTAAAGTGAAAATTCTGAAACGGAAGTGATAGTGATTTTCGTTACGACATTGCTGTGGCTTAGACCAACTTCGTATTCTACGAGTTCGTCGGTTTATTTCTTCAGTTCTGAATCCTCTGCTCGTAATGCTGATACAAATTTTACTAAATAAATATGAATTAACTGAAGTTAAATATAATTTCACAGAACTGTAAAGGCTCTTTACTAGAAGCGCCCGTCCTCTCCCAGAATTGACCATTGCAAAACATTCGGTTCGTAGTGAACCGTGTAAAATACATAACCTCAACATCGTCCCAGATCATTTAGAAACTGTCCAAAAGCAAACTGCGGCAATTGGTTGGTTGGTTCTCTTTACAAGCTCCGGTTATTGTCAATTAAGGGATACGCTTTTTAATTGAAGTACGTATCTCGTTGCAAAGTAAATCAATTAGTGCGCAGTACCTCGGTTGGTTGTAAATTGATTTAGTTTGCCCAACCTCCATGTTTGCACTTTATATTTGAAAGTAACGGTTGATGTTACTATGGCTATGTGTACCTTTTATGTACCTTATGTGTACCTTGTCATTGTAATCGTTTTGCTTTCTGACATACTGTTACTTACCGACTATTATTAACTTTGTCTGAAATAAAGTTTATTCTTAATAATATTCATCATTGCAGTTCATACCTGTTCAACGTCTAGGCTCAGGTCTTCTTTTACGATGAGAGAGGTTAAGGCCATTGTCCACCACCCTGACCTAGTGTGTGTTGGCAGATTTGAGACAGACACGCCTTTGAGAACATTATCGAGAACTGTCATGTGTGCAGCTTCCTGACATGGTGTCCTTCATCGAAGCAAGTGATAATTAATTTGTAATACGCACATTATTTGAAAAACAATAATTAAAATTAAATAATTAACAGTCAGTTGACTTGGCATACGTTCATAGGAAATATTTGAAAGTGAATAATTCCGTTTATTAATATAAAATACTTTATTTCTAACTTGGCTTCACCGCCTACCTACATGATTACATCATAGCTATGAAACGTTGTCTCGACAAAACAAATATCATCAAATTGTGAATATGTATTTTGTGAATTGCTGGTATTATTTGCTTTGTGTATTTTATACCTTCTTAGGTTCTTATAAATTCATCAATTAATAAAAAAATAATTTTAATAAATGGCAATGAATAATAAATAATTTTAATAAATGGCAAATAACGACAAGCGTTCTTCCGATCTATATTATCTACTCATGATGACCCCTAACCGGAGTTGGTAGTGACCCTGGCTACCGTGCCATGGTTGTCGAGGAACAGGAATAGAGATTTCATTCCCGATCTGAGCAGATGTTTATGTGATAGTGGATGCTTTTTCCTGAGTTTTCACCTATAACATCGGGAGTTCTAGTGCGTGGGTGAGTACGTTTATTCAGAGAAAACAAAAAAAAACTGACCATAAAAATGCTGCTTGTTAATGAAGTCTATTAGAAGCTATAGAGCAACAGTTGATTGGCAATGGTACTTGGCAACGATCAAAAACCTTTCTGCTACAACTTTTAGAGAGGAAATTGAAATTACTCTCAAAACCCCACAGCTGTAAACATTGCCATTATTGATTGATCTCAGACTTGCGAATTCAGAACGAACTTTTTTTCCACCGCCATTTTATAAACGATGCTTTATTCGACATCATTGATCTTTATGTATGCAAGTCGCCCAGTGTTGATAGTATACATCATAGTCTATCAACATATAGAATTGTAAACACATTTGAGGTCAATCACTTGTGTATACGACTCCATCATAAGCCTTGTTGGTCTGGAGAGCATTCTATATCATCATCCTCACAAGAATTTTGTCTCTCTCGGATCTTCCTTTACAATAAGAGGGGTAAAGGCTACAGGCACGCTGGCCAAGTGCTGGTTCGCAAACTTCGTACATCTTCGAAAATATTATAGAGAATTCTGAAATATGCAGGTGTTTTCCTTCACCTGAAAAAGACATAATTAATTCCTAATACACATGTAACTTTGAAAATATTAGGTGTATACAGTTTAAATTACTATTATTACAACTAAGATACGGCAAAATTGGTATAACTTTTGTGGTTGTCCCACAGATGAAATGTATCATAGTATATTTACATATAATTAGTAAAAAAGGTAATTCAAAAGACCTATACAGAAACAGGAAACGAATTAATTTTACATATATTCTAAAAACCAAATCATATTTTTATAAAATATGATAAAAACATGAGCAGAACTCTATGGTAATTATTTCCATTAATTGTTTTCGAATGATTATTTTTCTTATTACCTTTATGTCAATTAAACAATAATAATAATTAATTAACTTTATGTCAATAAATAAACGAGTAGAGGAGCCACTTATTCATAAGTGGTTAGCGTCTTCTAAGGACATTCAAAACACCAACAGGCATCAACTGATGCGCTGTCAGGAAAGAAAGAAAAGAGGAAAGCCCTTGTTAACTGGCTTTGTGGCCCTTCAACAATTTGTTTATCTACTGTAAGTACTAAGTTATATACCATATTCATCAATCATAGAACCCCTTTAATTTATAATTAAGTAACCATACTAACTTAATAAAGGTATCTAGAAATAGACAAATCATGCATGAATGATAAAATAAATGATGATTAATGGTCTCGCAGCAGTCGACCAAGTGTGTAGAAATGTCTTGAAATATCATCCACCATCCTTTTGTTGTGCAGTTACAAAATTACACAGATATGTTTCAGGATAAGCGAAACTTGTGAACACATCATTATAAACTATAACTAATAAACTACACATTACATTACATTACATTACATTACATCACATCACATCACATTAAATTACATTAAATTACATTACATTAATCTTTTTGAAAATTACATTCATATCATATTTATATTACCTACAGATTATTAATGTGAGCATATGGCCCTGCAATCAGACAAAAGTCCAACAAGCATGCCAGTAAAAATAATTAAAATTATTAAAATCCATATTTAGCAAAATTCATTCATCTGGTTTTGCAGACTTTCAATAATTCTGAAGATCGAAGTATGTTTTTTTATCATTAAAATTATGTATAAGGAAACCAACACTTTCTGTACAGGTAAACAAGAATAAATTGGCACTGTGGTTGGTTTTGCGATAAAATTAAATACAAAAATTCGAAATTTTCTTAAATAACGGCACAGTAGTGTTTAAAGCTAATAATTCAGTAATAGATAAAAAGTAAAAATTGACAGTTTCTAAATGAGAAACTTATACGGGCGTTACGTATTTTACTGTGCGTGTTCATACTTGGTGTATGTAAAGATTGTCCAATTGTACATTGTGCAAATGTTGAGCAACAGAAGTACACGAACACAGGTCATGAATGTAAAAATCAACGGTGGTCATAGATTAAAAAAGAACAGCATTGATTACCGTATATACATGAATTCTGCGATAGCTTACTTTTTGTGAGTATATCTATCTGGAGTTTGGCTCCTTGTTCACCATTAGGTTTATGCTGTATTCATAACGTGTACAAACGACGTTAGTTTTGAAGATGGGGTTTGTATTTGTTTCTTCGTTTTGGTTGATTATTAAACATCTTATTTATTTAATAGACGATCTCAATTGAAAACTTAGCGGTTAATTCATTAATAATTTCGACTTTAAGTTTGCAGTGGCGGCTGCCGTTTCTAGTCCGCTTATACTCACCACATAATCCATTAGTAGTTCATTTTAATCACTTCACCCTTGTAGTTTCTTTACAACAACGAAGTTTATAAGCTACTTAATAAAATAGCTACTGAATTTACTTTCCAGAAAATTTTTATAGACACACAGATTTTACCACCTTTCCGTTAATGTTCGCTCAATATTAGACAGTTAATTACATCTTTTTATCCCAATTTGTTTTCCGTAAACATTTTGTACACGCCTTTTTTTTAAACATTAATAACACTTAATTGAACTTGCCTATTGGACATAAGGGTTAATTATCAGGAAATGATAAGGAAATGATAATATTCGTCTAAAATTTTTACTCGTTCTAAAGAAAAAGAATACCTTTATGCTGACCCTAAAATGAAAAGTAAGGTAAGCAAATACTTGGTAAATCCATGTTTCATATCGTAATCCAATAGTGATCTGGTGTTCTATAACAAAGTTTAGCTCGACAGTTTTAAAACAAAATGCGTTGGCAGGCAACGCGGAACAAAATCAACCTAGCGTTGGGTTAGTTAACATCCCTGGGATTAAAGAAACAAAAACAAGTGTGCTGAATAGAAGTGTGCTGGGTTCCAGAACTATGTTATATTTTTTATAGAAAACCTTAACTGTATAAAATCTCCTACATCTACAATTTATAGAAATGTTTTAAAGATTACAAAAAAACTCACTAAGTATGTAGTTACCATTGTTGTTATATATTTTTTACTACAACAACTGTTACATAATATCATACATTATTTTTAATAGGTCAATGTAATTAGAAGTCAAAGAATTCAAAGTAAGTAATATAATTCTAATAAGTACATGAATACGAAGTCGTTTGTAGTATACTTGAAAGTCGACTGGCACGAGATGCTTTTACGCTTTTAGCATTAAGTATGCCTTTATGGTTACGCAATTATACAGAGGGACGATTATTTATAGAGTAAAAAGATTTTCATACAATGAAATATGTACAGCTTAAGATAACATTATTTGATAGCCATCTAAATTACAATGCTTGCATGGGGTCCTTAATAATATACAAATATTTTATAATAATAATAACTTATATAGGGTCCCGGATCTGCAGGCAACAGGATCCCTCCAGCGACAGGCTGGCCTCGGCGAAAAGGCCAGACTTCTCCTCCATGGGGACTGTCCGGCTCACCTCTGAACAGTCCCAACGACGCCGTGTCTAGCAGGGCCGGGTTCCCATCCCGGCCCGACACGGGCACAGGGGCGTTACTGGAGGCGCATTAAGTAGCGCCTCCTACGCACCCCCATTCGTCGCCCGCGGATGGAGGCCACGTCGGCGGCCTCCTCTCTCCCCCGCTCGTCGGCATCCTTCTGGGACATTACTGTCTCGCAGAAGGAGACCATCGCCTTCCAGGACTCGTCGTCGCCGAGCATCGCGGTGATGATGCTCGGAAACGACAAGTCCCCTCCGAGGACTGACGTCAGATCCCGACGCAGCGCTGCCCATCTCGGGCACACCTCGAGGGTGTGCTGGGCAGAGTCCACCGCCGCGCCACAATCGTGGCATTCAGTCGTCGGCTCCCTTTGGGCCGTCCGACACAGGTAGTCACCAAAGCAACCGTGCCCGGTGAGAACCTGCGTCAGACCGAAGGTGAGGGGCTTGCGTTTTCGGCGCATCCACCGCTCAAGGACCGGGCGCAATGCAGCCGTAACGCGTGTGCCATACGGCTGCACCGCCAGGTCCTCTCCCCACCTCCGCATTAGCGCTTCCTGTCCTATCCGACGCACCCGTAGGATCCCGTCCAACATTGGGTTCTCACCAAGAGCCCTCCTACCCGAGACGTATGAGTAGGTCTCGGCAAGAACCTCCGCCACGAGCTCCCACGGGGGGTCGCCGGCTAGAGCAGTAGCTGCAGCCCACGATATCGTACGGTACCTAACCTACCCACCTAACCTAACGTCAATATTATAATATGGTTATACCAAAGTAAACACATTTTGCAACCTTTTTGTTTTATATCGTAGTGTACGTGATCAATTTACTTGGATGTAATTTCTTCATTGACAATACCGTACCCTAAAAGACCTATTCTAAAACTGCCATCGACGATTTGCCAGAGGCGAAATTGATATTAATTCTCGATCGGAAAAATGTACTTGCAAAATGTTTCAAACATACAAGATAGCTAAAGTAACTTACTATAAAGCACTTTAATTAAACTTACATTTATAATTTAAATATTATCTTGTTATGAAAATGTATAATCTATGTAGTTAATAAATAATAAATAATTTTGGGTGTAAAAAATTTTTACACATTGCTGAATCTATAACGACTTCGATGTCTTCCTATGTCTTTGATATATACCTAAAGGTTCACTGGCAAAGCATTTTTCTAGCATCAAGACATTATAGGACATAATATAGTTTAAATAAATATTAAAATATATTTCATTTCTCATTACATCATGCCAACCAACGGACGAGGCAGTCTTTCTTACCAGAGGTAGTTGCGCTTTTTACCACCCAATTATAATCCTGGTGGTTCTTTTCTTATCTAGATATCTACAGTTTTCTTTAAAAAATAAATAATTGAAAAATTTTAATAACTTTAAGTTACAAACTGGTGAAGTATTTGAAGTAGATTCATGTATTATGGATGGGCAATGGTAACCATTTCTTGAATTTTGATACATAAATAATATTGCAACTTTATTAGTACTTCATTAATTTAATGAAATCTCGTAATTCAATCTTCTTTTAAAAGTCGACTTAGACCAGGGTCAGTTTTATACAACCGTCCATTGAATTTTCTGCAGTGAAAATGTGAGTGTACAAGCGTTTTTACTTACTTATTAAATAACACTTGATCTTATACTGACAATTTACATGCTCAATTTTCTTTTAACCGCAGCAATTTTCAAAGAACTAATATACGATTGTATTTTCCTCAAAACGACCGAGTCACAATATTCCGCTTTACCTCGAATAGCAACGAACTAACCGGCAAAAATTGAGATTCCCGCTCTCTGCCAATTCTGGAATCGGTCTCGGTGTGGATTCAACACGAAAAACATTTATTGCGAAACTGTTACTTTGCGCTTCTGTGTATAGAAAGATGAAGTATTTGTAGCAACTTTTTAACTATTTGATCAAGGAATTCTGTGGTCATTTGTTATTTTCATTTTATTTGAAACTTTATAAATATGATTAAGAGTGTTAGAGGCTTATTTCATCCTTCCCTTTTCCTTCATCTTCTCCTTTCATGCTGCAGTAAACCAATCTTTCCCGCTCAAAATGCACCCAACTGAGTTACGAATGAGGCAATGGATTAAGGCCTCTTTGTTTAAAGATCGCTAAGCTCTGTACCACACAGTTAACCTCAGAAGTACTTTTGCATGACGAGGCTTCTACACGTGCCTGACTAACTATTATCTTCTTTTTAAAAACAGACCTTTGTAACGTGAATATTTCTAAAGTGTTTAGTTGGAGTGTTGGATAGTCCTTCATGGTACTGGTTCAAAGTTACTTCGTGGGGGGCTTTGACCAAAATCACTTTTTTAGATATGCATGGATGATGGTAACTACTTATGATATCGTGACCAGTCTATTTTATATATTTTTTACAAGCTATACCATAACATTACAAAAGTTCACGGTTTACCTGGGTAGAAATCATGCCTATCACATTTGCTTATATCTCTGTAAAGCAACTTGCTTCACATAACCTTGTATTTTGATAAGAATAGTACAGGGTAAGGTATGGGGCTTATCTCAGTCCTCAAAAACTATCCGAGACTCCAAGAATTATTGAATGTATCCGAGCAGAAGAACTGCATGGTTTGGATTCGAAGCGCAGCAAACCACTTTACGATTACAAACAGATTAACAATTAATAATCACTTAAATTTCCGATATAACGTTTTGCTGGAAGGTTTTCCACAATATTCACTAATATTATATACATATAAAATCATATTAACTAATTATCGATGTAGTAGAATCCTGCTTATAGACCTCTCAATCATTATCATAATCTTCTAAAATGTCTTAACTTATTGTAGCTTAACTAAATCTGGTACCCAATGATAGCTCATACAATACACAAGTCAGCATTATTTAGACAATAGAACAAATAACGGGTGCTAGGTGTTGATAATAACGGTTCATGCCGAAAGCGGGATATTGTCGGCGGATAATCCTTATAGCGTTTGATATAAACGCACAAATGGTATTAAGTTATGTATATATTTATAACAATAATATGAGTTAATAATGTAGTAAGATTGTGGAAGTACATTCGTTCTCACGAGATCCCGGGATTGTCCCAATAAACATACACGTGCCAAGACAAACGTTTCAAATAATTTCAGTGTATTGTCGTATGCTAGTAACAAGCAAGTGGTCGCAACTTTGTTTGCAAAGATGTTTCAAAAGATCGATGTACTCTTTTAACAAAATTTCCCACAATAATCATTTCTCGCCTGTAATATTTAAAACCTCGCCTAACATTGGGGTGTTGTTAGTTGATTGTGCGATTTTTTCCAACTTCAATTTTTAACCCTAAGGAATTACCTAAATTACCAATTTTCCAAGTACGAATTCTATAAAGTTGATTCGAAATCACTACATCAAGCAGTTAATTAACAACTAGCGGCGGGTACTGACTTTGTTCGGGTTTAACTATTAATTATTGTACTTATACACTACACACAATGTACCATTCAAATGGTGAAATATTTTTTGTGCTAGCATAGCTAGGTGTGCAATAAAATCATGACACTCATTGTGCGGCCAAATTTTAATTTAAGGAATTTATTTGTTACGTATGATTTGATAAAGATATACTTTTACATACCATGATCACTGTCATGGTAAAAATGAAAAAAGAAATTCAATCTATATTGGAAACATTTCAAAAGCGGATCAGCACAATCGATTTTAACTGTTAACGGAACGTTTTCTGGTACAAAAAGTTAACTATGGTTTGATACTCGAACCGGTGAAGAACCGCACAGGCTTTTAATCACTAAGTAATTCGCATATTTCTATCAATGTTTCAGTAGGAATCGTTTTTTTTATAATTTAACTCGAAGCGAATTCATCTCGCTTCATCATCCGCGCACGTCGTTATTGAGAACTGTGACATTTGAAGTTACGTTGTATATATTTTAGTGCATTAAAGTCCGAAATTTTACAAATCTCGTGTACCTCTGCTTACCGACTGAAAGTAAGACTTGAGAATAACAAAATACCTGTTGAAATTATCAACGAGAAAATATTAAAGCTAAACACTTGAAGGCGTTAGCGGCCTCCGTGAAGGACAACAATTAGTCTACTAGATTTAAGGTATATATTAACATTGTTTATAAATAACATATTAATAGAAATCCTGCAGTTTTAAGTTAACCCAAAGTGTAGAACCCGCGCTGAGGCAACCACTCGCTCGCAGGTAAAGCTGAACTGTGAAAGCTGGGCACGAGTGGCGTGGCGTCGACGAGTGTTCGCGTCGGAGCATGAATAAATAACCAAAAAATTAAAAAAAACCCTAAAAAAAGGCACGGACGAAAAGTCTGTAGAGTACAAATTTAATTAATAAAAAAAAAATATTAAAGAAATTTACAAAAAGAAAGCCGCGGGCAAGATAATCAATTCATCATAAATACATGTATGGCCTTGAAAAAGCAGGATAATATTTTTTATTTTTATTTTAACATTATAGCAATTTATTTTTCAGCTAAGTTATTAAAACTAGTGTTCGCCTATTGTCGAAATTGAACCACAGTCATAAATTAACTTACTGTTTCCAAATTATTTTTATGAATAAAATTAAAAATCTTCAATAGCTAAGATACAAAAAGAAATAAATAAAATTATTGATAAATACAAGATAAAATAATACTGAACTGTATTAAAATTGCTTATTTATATAGATATATAAATTTCATATTAATTGAAATCATCACAGCTCCTTTGTCCAATTTCTCTTATTCGCTCAAAGTGAAAACGGTAAGAGCCATAGTGGATCACGCTGGTTTAGTGCAGATAGGCACCTTTGATGATATTATGCCGAACTGTCAGACACCTATATAGGTTTCTTCACAATGTTTTTTTTGTTCAATACTTCACAAAAATTTGCGGAGAGATGATTTTAACCCGCACCACTCTTGCGTGACACACAGACTTTACAGTACTCACTAAACAGACAGACAGTAATCAGTTATACATAATGTTAATTATATTACATATCTTTTTAGAATACTAACCGTATGTTAATATTTCATTATTTATTTACATGGTCACCATTGGTTTGGAATCAAACAGGTATTGTCGATACCGCGCTTTGTTGACATTCACAGAAACACTATTTTAGACTCCACCGTAAGATATTTTACTATTGTTTGAGAGGATCAAACTCTATACTGTTTTGAAAATAAGAAATGTATTGTTCCGTAGTAGAGGGAACGAAGTAGCAAATTTTGCGTAAAAATTATTGCGGAGCTATTGCAGTACTCTGAAAATATGTACATATTAATTTAATTAGGTACATCATACTTTATCATGTACATTATTATTTAACAATGATTTTAATTTTTAATATTGTTACATTAAAATATAATGAAACACTGCCCTTAACATACTATAGAAGTCACACAACCTATCTGCCGTTCATTTTGTTAGTTCACCTCATTTAATCAATTAGCTATGTAATATACACGTTATATACCGAAAAGCAGAAGTTTAAATTATCCACTACTTGGATTTCACTGGATTCCCGCACAATAATAATTATGACGTGGGCCGCACTAAACTGCGGTTGAGTCAAAACGATGGAACTGAGATATTAAATGTGGAGCTAGAACGGCTTAATATTGAATGCTCACTTATTATTCGAACATTTAAGTATTAATGTTTATGAAATGATCCGCTTTGTATTTATTTTCAAGATTGTAAAATTGATTTCATTTTATTATTCCATTTTTATTAATATAATAATATTAATCTATTATTTTTATGTCACATTACCTTGTCTTTGATTAATTACCTAACGCAAACTATGTATGTCAGTGGGGTATAAGAAACGTAAGTCGGATCAAATAATTTATTTTATTATTAATATTCAATAATAAATAATCTAACCCGCCCAAAAAGGAAGCAGAATATCCAATTTATTTGCCCTTCCCACACTGCAACCGAATTGTTTTAACATAATTAATGTTTGATAGATTTAAGAATGGTGGTAACTAACCAAGTAAAAAATCCTACAACCATGCTTGAATATGGTGGAGATTACTGAGAAGATTGGCTTTTACTAGCTAACCAAGATTTTATCGTGATGTACGATTGCCATATAATATTTACACTAAGCGATCCCTCCGTATCACACTGATCTTCACCAGCGACTTCTAACGAAGAGATTTGATGCCATCGCCTCTTATGTTGTTCAGCACAATTCACCATGAGCACGGTAGGGTGGCTCGGACGCCAGGATAAATGAAGCCCCTTACATCCCAAAATACATTATAGCTTAAGATATAGACATACATCTAGATATAGATACTTATTAATTAGAAGATGATGTTATAAAAAATAATGTTATTATACCTATACCTTAACTGTCGAATAAATATGTGTATCGTAATAACGCATAAAATATATTGTTTGATAACCACAATAGAGTAGGGAACACTGTAATTTTATACAATGATTATTATCTGGGTAAATTAATACAGTAATATACTTCCAATGAATTTTTCATAATTCGAACATAATGAAAATATTACCATAAGGCGCAGGTAAATATTGCAATCGAACTAAATATATAAATCAGTATACGAGGTTATACCGCTGCATGTTTAAAATGTATCCGCCGTGTCATTCAGGAATATTCATATACATCATGAACAAAACTAAATTATGTGACTTATCTGTGTCATCATTGATCCAATTTGTGAACATTATAATTTTCAACTTGCACATTATTTAGATTTTGGGACGTAGTGTCCAGCCATTACTGACCACCGGGCAAAGCAAAAGCACGTCCCTTCCTTTATAGATAATGCCCTCCACTATCTGTTCGATGAATTTCGAAGTGGTAATTACCACCCTTCTTCTTAAATATATGTTGGAATGTTTTTTTACGCCTTTGGATTGCAATATTGCAGCACTGGTTTACAGATTCACCGCTTTGGTCTTAGCTGGAGATACGTCTGTAACTACTCTGGTGTCACGCAGGTGCAAGATCAGTTGTCAACATGGGCCTTCGTGCGGTTTAGCTGCCAATAGTTATTCAAGTATGCCTTCAATATCAGCGGCTTAGTCCTTTTTAAAAATCCTTTCTAAAACTCAAATGAATATAATCCAGTAATATGGAACAAAAATCAGAATTTATTTATACACAAACATTGCAATGTTTGCTAAATCAATTGTGGTTTTCGGACACTGACACAAACGTAGAATAGATAGGAGCAGAATTGATGGCCCATCAGTTGGACTCGTATTTTTATTGGGTTTTGAATGCACAGCAATCAATCGAAGCACCGCGTTAGCAAAATTTAATTATGGTACTGTCAACTAGGTACAGTCTTTTGTAATCAGTATAATTCCTAAAGCTCTTACCGATTCATACCTAAATAGTTTATATAAAATTACGGTTATATGTATGTCTATAGATAACATTGTGGGAATTTCACTTGGCAGCATTATACTCGGTAAAATTAAACAGACAGTCAGTGTTCGCTGCCGCCTATGTAGTTCTGTAAGATTATAAGTATCGTCAACGTATACGGGGCCAAGAAGGACTTAAGAAACTCTCACTACTATCGAATGATCAAGGATGTTATGGAGCTCCGTAACCGTAACCGAAAGTATCGGATATCCGAAATAAAAATATATCCGAAATCGTAACCGAATTCAATAAAAATCCAATATAAATAAATAAATAAATAAGTTTCGGATACTTTCGGATAGGGGCTGTGTTATGACATTAAACTATTAAAGACGTTACGACAGGTTTTCGCTGTCTGAGCCGATATACTTTTTATTTAATTTTTAAGCTTTTTTTTCTGTGATTATAATGCTAAATAATACCTAGAAAGAAAGCCAAACTATTACCTTGTAAATACATTACATATTTTTTCCAAATCCTATATCATCTAATATTCGTAACTAATCAATTATCGATCGGATAATCTGAAGTAATTTCATATCTGTAACCGTAACCGAAACTTACGAAATAGTATTCATATATCCATATCAAGATCCGAAATTTCATATCCACAACATCGCTAGCATGAATTCTACAATCATGCACGAGTACTATTAGGATTAAACTTTTTCAGGTCCAGGGACTTTCAACTGGAGACACCTTGCGCAATACGTCGTTTGTTTTCCAGTAGAGTCCATCATGTGCGGGACGACTAAGTCCAAGCTTTAGCCAATTAACAGAGCTCCATGAACTCTTGAGTAGAGACAGCGGTATAGCCTCGGTAGACATTTTTTTATGGCTGATATGCCATCTTGGTTGTTTGAGATAAACAATTTTATTATGATATTTGTCGAAATAACATAATTCTCGTGTCATGAAACATTGCAGATGCTATGAGAAAATTATGTCAGTCAATGTTTATTCGAAGTGACATAAGATATTTACCAGACATGAAATACTGGACGATATATAATAGGCAGTATTAAGGTTTTGTCAAAATGATACAAGTATTTTTTGTCATTGTGACCCACACCATACTGAGAAATATATTGTAAGGGATTCCATCCATCCTAGAGTTTACGCCAAACACAACACGTCCTTGTTGCACCACTGTCAAGAAAGGCCGAACCAATGGCCTCAAATTCTTTTATTGAAGATTGCTGGGCCCTATACCGCCCAGTTTGGCCCCGGTGGTACTCGTCCATGGGGGTAGGACTCTTTACTTACTTGCCACTACCCTCTTTCTAGAATTAATCTTTAAACATTTTAACATGTGATTGTCGCGGGTCTCTTGCGTCCTGAAGCCATAGACGGTGGACCTTACTTAAAATCTCTTGCTTCCTTGAGCTAAGGACAGCGGTGACTATCTACCATTTCGTTTGTCCTAGAATGACATTTAATCTAATAATACATGTAAGAGTTAAGAAAACATAGACAGGGAATTTGTTTTAAAAGTTCTATATACATTATCATGACAGTGTTTATATATGATAGATTTGTTTGAAAAGTCAGTTCATGTAAAATGTACCTTACTTTATCAATTTACTTCTGTAATAAATAAACAACAAATCACGTACACACATCCTGGCATTAAGATTCATTATGTTACCCAGGCATACACGTACAAAAGTAATTGACGTCTCCAACAACCAAGAGTCGAGAACAAACATTTTTATCTTTCAAATAAATGTTTGTCACAGACGGGAATCTAAAGCCTGGATATTTTTTATTAAATATGTAGGAATAACTAAACTTTAATGTGTCAACTTTAATGCGTAATAATGAAAAAAATTAAAAATAATAATGCGTGTTCCTTATTTGTGACTTAAAACTTCGCATAGTTAATTGTCGATTCGTGTAAAAAAATTCTGTTCATATTTTTACACGTAATTATACCTAAGTATAACTACTTTAATAATGTACATTGTAATCAATACGCCATTAATACACCTAAAGGTATAATTACAACATTAGATAAATATAAATGTTTTGAATCGCACTAAAGCCAATGGTCGGTATTTAATTAGCTATAAACACTTGTTAAGCTCGGCTTCATTTTAAAGTCCACTAGTTATAAATTCAGTGCTTCCATATCCATGTAATCCTTATATTTATTTAAATACCTAGTTTGGAAAGAGTGGCTTTACTTCGTATTTCATAACAGTGATTTAGTCTACAGTATATTATGACCTAAATACTAAGATTTAGGGGCCCTACCAGCCAACTGGAACGTGTCGTCCGGATTGGTTCATTTTCATCTTTAAGTTCGCAATTAAAGAAATCACTATTGAATCGACGAGTTTTCTGAAACTACTTGCTTCAAGGTAGGATTAACAGATATCTTTAAAGTCTAAAGATAGCAGACCTCCTTCGTCCTCCGTGTGGATTGGCAGACTTCACACATGTAAAAATGATATGAAGAACTGTCAGATATGCAGGTTTCCTCAGTGTGTTTGCCGTTAGCAAACATGTGATAATCAATTTATAACATGCACATATTTTAAAAATTAGAGGATCCGAACTGTCGTCTTCAGTGCGGGAGACCTGCGTTTAAATCGCTAGGCTCCAATTACTAGCTTTATTGTTTACCTATCGTGAATAACCCAAACACATTTATTAAAAGATAACCTTGTCTGTCTCTGATATCTATTCAAATATGGTAAATTGTGTGACTGTTGATTATTATTATCCAGGCACAACGTTCGTATCGCAATATTACAGATTATTTCGACAAATTTGTGGTCGCTAAAGTATTAGTTCATTAAACTCTACACAAACGCTTAGTATCATTTTATTGAAGTATTAATAAATCTTTCGGAAATTGCGATTCATTCAGTTTATAGAATAAATAACGGGCTATTTCTTAAAGCAGAAACAAACAGGCAGCAAATAAAAATTTAATATTAAGTAAATGAAAATGAAACTATGGTATTCGTGTTACAACGAGTATTAAAATTGTAAAAATAATACTTCGGGAATCAACTCCTCAGTTCTGATAATAATTTTTGAGACAATCCCGTTCAGACAGACATAAAGGGATTTTATTTTATACTGTCTAACCATCATAGATGCAACATTCCGTGCCGAGAAATATTTCACTTTAATTACGTAAGAAAAAAACCCGACAAAGAAATTTAGTTGACACTACAGAATAATAATAAATTAAATTACATAAATGGATTATTAAAAATGTTTTAAGGTATACGCACAGATATTATATTTTTCGTCTAAGTACAGGGTAAAACGCCGATAGGTATTATTGCCCAAATGTAAAAAGCCCCATCTATCCTTGGGTTCAAGCTAACGCACTCTGGTAGTGGTTCAACCCGTTAAACAAAAGTTGAGACAAATATGTCAGGTCTCTCAGAGGTTACTAGGATTTTAATCTAACTTTTACATGTAAGAGCGGTAAAACTAATATATTTGTGTATTTTATAATGAACTATTTAATATAATATACCTCACATGACGTCGCTGACAAACTTTTTTTAAATTAAATGTCAATATCAAATTTTAACTTTCCAGTAGTCGAAAAAACTCAGGTGTTACAGACGGATAGATAGACCGATGGACGCGCGAGTGATCCAATTAGAGTTCTATTTTCTCAATGACTGTACAGAACCGTCAAAAATCAAACGAACAGGAATTTATTTCCACAGTTCCTAAGTTTATTACGTTCGTGTTTGAACTGAACGTGGCAGTAGTCATTTTTCGACTTTGAAAGGGAAGCACGAAAATCAAAGCGAATTACGTGAGGAACTTCAACCTACTTTTTGGTCGCTACTTCATTCCAGATCCTCGGAGTGTTGCGAATCATTCGGTCAGAAGTACATACATATCAAGTCTTTGAAATTCACTGCGGCTAAATAGAAAAGCAAACGACTCTCTGTATAAGAGAATTTTCTAACAGTCGTAGAAATTTGTTTCAATACATTTCACATGACCTCTAGTGAGAATTTCATCAGCGTTTCCGTGCATCGCAGGTTACGGTTTTTATCATTTCTTTATTCATGTTCTAAGTTAGTGGGAGTTAACACTTAAAGCTATAGCGTCAAAATCACCATCCCTAATGCCTAAATGTAACTTAATTATCGTAAAAACTACAGACAGACTTTCACACCATTACAACGATTTACATATAATTATATTTTTTTTAACCTCCGATGAAAACTTCATTCTGTCTGTCTGTCCGCATGTCTATACTATTACATCTCCAAAACGAACACATCTTTACAAAGGTTTTGTTTACATTGGCATTTATAATTATTTTTTAGAAAGTATATTGTTACTCGAGACCGGTGGCTTTGAAGCTACATTACAAAGAGTTTTTCTATTTACTCTTTGTATTATTTAGTTGGGGTTTATGATATATAAATTAGATAGATAGATAGATATAGTTATCGGAACTATCTATGGTTTCCTTACCTATTGATAGAGTGAATATTATGAAATTGCAAAGACTTTTGCAATTTCAATTTCGAGTAAATTAGAGCATCGAATATAAATACACGTTAAAAAAACGAAACAAGCTTATTCAAGCCGAAGATAAATAACACAACAAGCAACAGACAAAATAGGTCCCTGACAAATCACTGCCGTTATCAACTCCATTGGTTCTTTGAGAAAAAAGTATTGAACGGGAAAATGATCAGTAAGTCCGTAAAGGAAGGAAATATCTTACTGTCGAAATCCCTTAGACTCTACTACTGTTCCCGGATCATTTAACAGTTCATTTGATTAATGATAGAGCAAAGAAGCGAGGTGGAAATGATCTGAGCGTACATAAGCATTAATATTATTGTCTAAGTATGGTAATAACAATAAATAATTTTGAAATTCAAAATCGTTTATATATTTCGTTACTACACTTGTGTGCGTCATTTTTTGCTCCCACTAATGTTTCGAAAACGTGCTTTCATAATGAGGAGTGAAACGGTCAAAGAAACTCCTCAGCACATATTATAAATGATTTATATGACAATAATAACCCAATTTACCCTGCGCTGATTTAATTAATTAATTAAGAACTAAATAGATTTAACATTAAAAACAAAATATTTATATATTAATTCTAAAGCATTACATTCTAAAAAGTATATTCTGATTTTATTTCTGTGTGGTGGTGGATCAGCATCCAAGATGTAAAATTTTCGAAACGACTTGATAAAATGGCTCAGTAAAAGTGGGGGAATTGCAAATTTATGAAGAAATCATAATACCCCAAATCTCGAGTCCTAGGATTGTAAACTTAACACAAAACTTAAATCTTATAATAAAGTTATAAAAATCAAAATTAATAACAACATCCACAGATTAAACAAGATGACATACAAAAAATATTATAAACAGAAAAGCCACTTTTACAGATTACTAACTTATTTAATTAGTCTCGTAGCCTATACAAAGTTGGAAAATATTACAAACAAAAAGAAAAATAAAGTATCAGAATCCAATTAACATTGCTTTAGAGCTCGTTGGGATCTTCTTTATTATGTATAACTATCATAAGAGTAGCAAACAGAAAAAACTACCGTTTATAAAGCCACCAGGATATTCTTTCCATGAACAATTTTTTTGTTTGTTTAAATAAGTTGCTATTTCCAACATCTTCGTTCATTCGAATAAAATTAGATCAATTTTAAACATAACGAATAAATCTATTACGGTTTATACTATTTCGAAATAAATCGTTGCTTCCGTCGTCTTTATTAGTTATCCCTGAAAAACAGGATTTTTAATCTTAATAATCTTTTTAGAGTGTCTGCTACGAGGGACAGAATAACATTATTTTCAACCATGATTCGAGGTAATAAAGTAGTTATAATGATTTTATAAGAAAACAATTGCTCTAAGACGTTTTGTAATAATTGGTTTATGGTGTTAGAGTGTCCATGTATCCATGATTGCCTGGATTGCTCGTGGTGCACAAAGTCGCTCGTGCTGTTGAATAACGGTCAAATTAGTGGCAAAACGCCAGGTTTGTGGTTAAGAATGCTGGACTCTGTACCATCCCATTTAATCCCATCTATAATTGACGTACGCGTTTACGGTGTACGATTGTCATAAAAATTTAATGAAGTGCAAAAATTGCACTGTTTATTATTAATCTATATCATTAAAATTAACGGATCATTACCTCGTATCATTATGACACTATTAAATAATTTACAATATTTTGTCCAAAAATTCAAATCATGGGCAGTCGATAACCACATAGTGTAAAATAATGTGCGTAGTTCTCTTTATCGACATGGTTCGTTTATAAACTAATTATTATTTAAAATTATCTAGCCATTATTATGAAAATTGATAATTGTCTGTTTTGTGTTGATATACAAATTACAAAGTATTAAATTCATCGTAATAGTATGCGTCGTTGTCACTATAACTTTATTAGCGTTAATGTACTCGTAGAAAGTTTCAAAGATACTAAGCTTCGTCATAATTAATAAGGACTTAAGCGTACTCTGTTGGGAACCGATAACTGGTTAGTCCATCTGCCACTTGTGTTCTTGGGTTTCTCGGTACGTGTTAAATAAAACCACAATGCACAATGAATCGGTGACGACAATGGTTAGATCTAGCTTATTGGAGGGTGCCTATAGGTTATACGACCAGACTGCTTTAGTGACAAGTTTGGTTACCAACCTAAGTGTCAGAAGTTCTTGTAGCGTCCAAAGGCCTCTGATATAACAAAAGACACCAACATCTTAAAGTGTTCACCGAAAAATATAATCAGTCCATAAATTTTATCACTATCAACTATCCATTCAACTATAAACTGCATCCGAAGTCACTTACCTCGATCGATCACTTACGATTGACACAAATATCGGGCTTTTCCTACGTCGTAACACTTATCAATCACCCAATATTATTATTAGAGCTTCACTGCTGCTAGAGAAATAGTGTAAATCTTTCGTGAGATTAAGCTCAGACTCGATCACATTCATAATATTTTTAAAATAAATATACCTTAATAAAATTCAATTTTTATTTCTGAATAAACAGAGCATTTCAACGCTCTATATTGGCTATCAGCCATTATGCGGTCAAAAATAGCTGTATTTGGTACGACCATAATTAATTCCCCTAACGTGGTACGTATATCATTTGGTACTGATGCCAGCCCGTTAAAAATTTATTGAAAAATTCGAACAGTGCGGTTTCGATATTTTATCATAACATTTTACCGTTGATTCTAGAAAAATGGCTAGCCAAGCAGGTAAAATTTTTAGTATGCATGATTAAAATCGAGATTACACAGGAAATGACAGCCCAACCAGTTCTAGCGAGAGCAAAACTAAGCTTGGTAAAATAACAAACGTCCATAATCAACCTAAAACCTTTTGGTTATTTTGAAAAACCTATAATTATTTTCATAGTTATTTGTTACTTGTAAGTTAAAAGACGAGGAATACCTTTGTATAGAAAAGGTCTATACTAACTTTTACATCCTATTTCAGGCCTTAGTGAGTTGAATTTCAAAAAATCTTTTTTGTTTTCCTTAATTTATTGTAAAAAATCACTGTCCAAAATTTCAGGTATTCTTAATTACTAGACTGTGCACATTCACAGTAGAATGGTATACTGACTTTAACACCAAGATAAGAGTTTGTAGCCAAATAATGTCAAATGGACGAAATAATTTATAACTCCGAGGGGCACAGTGCATTAATCAAATGTAATAATCAAATTACAGTTCTCTGTGCTTTGTTGAACCATCTAAGAGGTTAAGCTATTAAACCTAATGGGAGCTACCGTATTATCAGAATGAGAAGCTAAGTATACTGTTCTATATAAATATAAAAGCTATACCAACAAAAAATATAAAAAAAATTACCAAACAGAAGATACTACTATATTGCCTTATAACAATTGTGTTTTCTTAGAGGACTTTATTAAGTAATTATAGGGTAATTAATGGCTCAATGAGTTCGACATAAAGTGTACTAGTGCATTACCGCATTAGAAAGAGAAGTAGGCTGCAACTTCTCTCTTTGTTTCCATCTTTTGTAACTTTTCTTTTTACAAAGTCGAATGCTATTATTTAATTTTATCTTTTATTATTCAATTAAATTAATCATATATTGTTGGCAACTTTACATAATGTAGGACAACGCCATCTTTTGGAGCATCGCAAGCGACTCAACACCGAAGACCTACCGCCATATTGGACGTGGGTGGGATGGACTCGTATAATAGAAGCGACGCACTAAGTGCGTCGGCTTTTCCGCTGAAGTTATCTGAAGCAGTAACTTGTCGCTGCCAGTTTTAGTAAAGTGTTATAAGTGTTGCGATTGATATAAGTGTTCAAATTAGTGATATATAAAAACAAGTGCGCGTGTACCGTTGAATATAAAGCAATAAAGCGTGTCCAGAACGAGGAGCTTGTTTTTTTATTTAACAATATTTACTTCAGAGAACGTAGTTTTTCTATCCGGCATACCTGAGCGTTCTCGACGATGTGTAAAATCCACCTATCTGCAATCAGTCAGGGTGGTAGACCCATACCGAACTGTTGTGAAGATGACGAATAGTCAACACGACAGTTACAAGACGGATACGTATGGGTTTATACATACTATCCAGGAATAATATTCATTTCTTGTGAAAATTTAAATATTTAGACCTTTTCTATAGATTTGATGTCATCTATCTATGATCTATGATGAATTTATTTTTAATTTTCAACTGAGCACTTTATTTGATATCACTTAAATATGTTATATCTTATTTTATATTTTATTAGTTTTCTTATTTTACATTTAAAATTTGTTCCCGATATTATCTTACAATGGGATAATACGTTTATTTTTCTGTTAGTCTATGATTGCGTGGAAAATCTTCATTTATATGGGATATTGGTAAGGAACCCTGAAAACCATGATCATGCTCTTACGTGTAGGTTATATCACCGTTCGGAGTAATCTGTAAGATTTAAAGTTATTGATAGTTTACAGCATATAATCTGACTACTTTAAAATATTATCGTTCGTTGAAATCTCAATTGACTTCGATTTCCAGAACTAAATTACGCCATTTGTTTGCGATTAATAAAGTTTTGATAAAGTTGACTTTTAGTGACTTTATAAATAATATATATTTTCATAATATTAAACGATATCAAAATTAGGAACTAAAGTTATTAATGCTTCTCAATAAAACTTAATTGAATAATCAAACAAATTAAAACATTTCACGGGTGAATATAAAAATAGGGTGGCAGCTAGACAGGCAGATAAAAAACTTTATCTTTATATAATCGTGACAGTGTCCTATCCAGGTTTAAACTGAGTTGTAAAGAGCCTTGCGACCTCCAACAGGATGGATTTTGCGTCATTGTCTCGTCAGCTGTTCACTAGAGTGTAACAAGAGCAAATAGCCTGACTTAAATTCCAGGATAATTGTAGCCTGTTGTAGTCCTAATAATGCTGGATTGATCCCAAATACAATTTTAATATAAAATTTAATAGATTTAACAATATAGAATTTCATAACAATTTCACTTCAAATAGATTACAAATTAAGCCATAGCCGATCTCAAGCACGCAGTTAGTTTCCACAAATACTTCGCAACATAGCCCGGAGCGGCTCTCTGTACGCCACCGCAGTATCCTTAGTTGACGATGTTAGTCTGGCGTCGATATTCCAACTATGTGAATAATCCCTTGCCACCGCTATGAAACGTAAATCACTGACGCCGCTTGCAGAAATACGGTTCTGACGTGTGACAAAATTTGCATCGTTAAACTTATATATAATATTCTTAAATTTAATATTCATGTACTTTTACCTCATTGTATGCCCATAGTATAAAGGTTCAAGGTTTACCTCAAAACTGGTATCACGTATGCAATATCTTTGAGCATTAATTTGTCCATGTTACCTTGATCATTAGTCATAATGTTGATTTGAACAACTTGACCGATCAGGTTGTTATGGTATAGTAGGGTATGTAAAAGATGGTGAAAATCATAACCAAAGTTTTAGGCATATTCTAACTTATTACATTTAAATAATATTGTGATGAAGAACGCTAAACAAATCAGAAGTTGTAAAGCTTACTCATACTCATAATTTATGATGGAATACAACTTAATCACAAACAGCAAAGACTAATCCTTAAATTTCAAAAACCCAGTACAGTTACATGATTATAATGAATACTTTTTTACACTTATACTTTTTTTACTTCTGGACTAAATTTGATTCTGACACGAGGCTAAATATTAACTTTTTATTAACTTCAGGCACTTTTGTTTATCTAACAACAAACGAGCAGACGTGGCACCTGAGTTGTCACTGGCGCCCATAAACTTCATTAATACCAAAGTTATGTCCAAAGTGTTGCAACTGAAAAGGAAGCTGGGGACCCGCAGTAGTACTAGCGCTTCGATGTTGCGACCAAAACACGTATGAAACATTTCACGGTCGGTTTTAGAAGGACGGTGGTAGTAATACCGTTGGGATTAAACCACCCATATATAGCCCAACGACCTCCAACGGGAAGGACCGTTTGCCAGAGTCTTGTCCGTTATTCAGCAAGGTGCACCACGAGCAGGGGACGTTGCGTTGGACTTAAAGATGGATTGAACTAACCAAAATTTTATATTATATTTATTTACACTCATAAGTATAAATATAATCGATTCATAGAACTTAATTTTCACCATTTTCCAGATATAAATTGAAAATTTATATTATTACTGTCCAGGTGTACAGTAAAGAGTTCTATTAATCTTCTATATTAGAGTATTCTATTAATCTTTTTCTAGGGAGAATAACTTTGGTCCGATGGAGTCACACGTAATAACGTTCCATTGAACCAAAGTTAGGCAGACTGTCCTGAACGCTGTCATAAAAATCAGTACTGAACTGCTATCTGAACTGAATCGGCTAGGAAAAGAATAGTGAGACATAAATCGTAAATATATTTCAACGTTAATATTTCGAAGCATCAGTTTAGTAGTTATTGAATCCATATTATAAATTTTGGCATCGGCGCAAATATGGGGCTAGTTGAATTAAACAATGAAAAAGCTATTTCCCACAGGTTTTAAACGGCAAAATGGCATAGCGCCAATGTTTGCCCAGATGCCATCCGCGCGATAGAGATACGAGGTTCCCCGAATAGTTTCATCGATACAGAACCAATACCTCTATGAACATTTCATTCTACAATAGCTAATCTGTTACTGCCCTCTCTTTATTGTAGCAACAAATTAGACGAAAATTGATTACTTTACTACGTTTGAATATTACATATGTATTTTAGGTTAGGGTAAGCTTTTTATGATAATATTCGTTAAACAAATAGACCGTATGATGGTATGTCGGCAATATCCATGCTTCATCGTAACACTGAAGATGTTGCCGACTATAAAGTACCAACATTGCTACTCCACTTTCACAACAACAAACAGTTACATACCACAATATATATAATTGTTACGTATCAAAAGTGCTTGTGATTATAAGTAGTCGATCGGGACCTGCCAAACTTTTCCCGGGCCAAAATACAAACACACTGAAATCCTACATTTAAATTTTACAGCTATTTATTTACAAATACTGGTATACATTATATATATTTTGTAATATGATTACTTAATAACAATACAATCAAAAAATAAAACTAAATTATTTTGTTTCTGTTTGTCGTATTCAAATTGACTAACGCTCATTATCGAAGACCGTGGCATTGCAAAAATTCTGATATGTATTTATATAAAACCGGCAACTATACACAACCACTAATAAATGTTAGACGTTGCTATGACTCGTTCCTGTACTAGTTTGTAGGAACTGCGACTCATCGAAAGACTTCAAATATAGAAAAGTTTTGTCAATTTTTAAACAGTTTATATAAATCTAAGTTGTTTTTTCGCATATAATTCGCTTTCAAGGGGCAAAAAATGTCAATGCAACTACAAAATTTGTACTCATGTATGGACTTTTGCAAAAACTATTGATGTGGTTTGATTTCTCTAAAACATAAATTTCTCGGAAACATTTCTCGGATTGAAGTAGTTAAACTGAACTTTGATGATTTTTGTCACCACTAACATGTCTTGCTTCTGGTAATAGAATAAAAAGTTAATCAAACACGGTGTTTTCAATTGGATACTTTTCATAGACGACGGGGCCTCTCAAACAGGGGGCCGGGATTCGGCAAACGCGCTGAACCTACCTTGCACCGGCCCTGCAAGTCATGAACTTGTATAACTGGACAAAACTTTGCAATTAGCTTCATAACATGAACTGCAGATATGCTGATAGTCTTGCCGTAAGTGAAACTTACAATGGGTAAAGTAACACATAAGTTGAAGTCAGAAAAACAGATTGGAATATTTTACACAACAGTAATAATTTTATAATATAAAAAAATAATTGTCATACAAGAAATTATTTATATAGTTTTGAATAAATTATTGACATGTATTTATTGTTTTAATAATTTTATTTTTCGGTATATCTACATTGGTACAAGATAAGCAAAACACGAAAAAAAACCAAGATTACCGAGAGCCATTAAGAAAGTAGAGCAGGATTCATAGAGCTAATACGTAAAATGCAAGATATATTGTCAAAATAACATGTAGTTAAAACGATGTTACCAGTACAAATACAATTTATTTACTTACAAGTATTCATAGCACATTTCTAAGTGTACGATAAAACTCTATTTTGTCCCGTTAATTGAAACTGAGTATATCGCGCAGAAGCAATGTATGACAGCTAATAAATGGCTCGCACGCAGCGCTTGGCTTGTCGAGCTGTTTGTTCTCTCGTAATGGATATCCTTGGGCGTGTTTGCTACTTATAATGGCTGAGAAGATTTGCTTTCTTATATGAGCTTAATATTAATTAATTTTCTTCACGTTCAAATAAATGTCGGGTAGCGCTTCTAAAAAGCGGATGGAAATTCACTATATCCGAAATATCGACAATTTCTGCTCATACAATTTATTTTATTTAAGATGTTGTATAAGGTTAGGCAAATTTCCGGAAACTGCTAATAATACAAAATGAAAGGCAACAAAATGTACCGAACTGAGCAGGAATGCGAAGAACACCAACGAAATTAAAGAAAACTAAACAAGCTCCACAAACATTCGGCAATCGTGTCTGCACTCAGCTACTGCGCACTGAAAATGTAGAATTCCTATTGTAATGATTTTAAAAATACTAAAATTTATTATTTAATTAAATTTTAAAGAAAACTTCTTCACAACTTTAGATGATAAGTCTCAAATTTAAAAAAGACTTGGGTTTTTACAAATGGTTTGTGTGACGCAAACTGACTGCTAAGATAGACCTACATTTTTTATCTAGATTTATATCAAATAGTAAGTTCAATAACTTGATATTGATTTATTACAAGTTTATTATTAAATGAAAATTTGTAATAATTTATAATAGTGATGTTATGGATATGGAATTTCGGATCTGGATATGGATACGGATATATGAATAATATTTTACCGGTTTCGGTAACGGATTTAAAATTATTTCCGATTTTCCGATTGTTTCGGATAATTTCGGTTACGGATAGAAGATAATTTAGGACTTGGAAAAAATATAATGTATGTACAAGATAATAGTTTGACTTTCTTTCTAGGTATTATTTTGTATTATTATAATCATGGAATAAAAACCTTAAAAATTAAATAATAAAAAGCTCTAAAAATGAAATCGATGCGGGTGTATCGGCTCAGAGAGCAAAAACCTGTCATAACGTGGTACATTTAGACTCTGCCCCTATCCGAAATTATTCGAATTTTTTTTATCGGAATCGGTTACGGTTACAGAGCTCCATAACATCCCTGATTTATAGTACAAAAAAATAAGGGAAAATAATTGGAGCATAGATACTAAGGTATTAAGGATAGGTACTAAGTTGTAATTGTATGTTGTACCTCAATACTGCACATTGACTTACGTTTCGAATATTACTATTTAATAAATTCATATTACAAGAAGCTAGCTAAAAGTGCCAATATATCATTATTATTAGTGAGCTTCGTAACATCCTGACACCAGAACGTTACTTCAAAATGCAATACTCGTGAGTCAAAACTATAAAACGAATGACGCCGCAATAAAGCTAGGATCGTTATTTGTTATGATTCACAACAGACAATTTATTTGCACAGATTGTAAAGATAAGTGCGTCAAACATATAGATTCTTAATGTGAATCGATTCGTAAAACATTTTTATGCAGATATTTTTATTGATTAAAATAGCGATTGCATTAAAAATATGAATATTTCATCGTGAGTATCATGAATCATTTAACGATTTTGTCTACATCTTTTTTAATGTAGTTTTATTTATCGATTAACGATTGCTGCAAGATGTACGATTTAATTTATAATTAAAGTATTTTAGATTTCTATGAATTTTACAATTCACTAACTGTGGATCGTTATAATATTTTCGCAACTTGTTCCGCTCAGGCTCAAAAGTCCCATCTCCATACATAAGTTTCCGTGGGCATGCTGGGCGGTTAAAAAGCCTGGTATAGATATATACTTTTAGTTAAGTATGTATATGTGTAAATATATACATAATCTGACATACACATAATAATAAAAGCATTCTCTACCAGTCAACCTATGGGCTAAGCAGATATCAACAAATATAAATATGGAACAAAAGATAAATATGAAACAAAAAACAATACATATAATTATGATAATAAGGACATAGGACTTAAAACATAAACTATAAGGCGTAAAAAATAGCTTGTTCTGAATTATGTGTATGTCACGTAGATGCTTTTCCACTGCAATGCGGTTTCTAACTCCACATTTCTGGTGCTACGTAGATATGTGCCAAGAAGCGGAATAAGGATAAATTTAGTATGCTATAGGAACACATACTGTTATGTCCGTGATAAGACCAAACAATTAGCATTTTAAAATGTGGTTTACATAATCAGTCGATCTGAGCTGGAATTATCAGAACAATATTAAAGAAAAACTAAACAAAATCCGCAAACATCCAGCGTTCGTGTCCGCGCGGAACAACTACACTATGAACTATGAACAACTCATTTCCGACTTGGTTAGAAACAAGACTGCAAGATTACGTATTTACTAAAGAACAAATAGGTATTCCAAAGGTTTTATGATGGTAGAAAATCTGAAATCCACATACGGGAAAATATTCTACACAGATTGCAATTATTTGTAAAGTCGACCAACTCGTCATTGGAAAGCTTGGTCGACTATGGTGACATCTCTATACCATCTGTGTTATGTACAGCGATATTTTCGTTAATAAACTTTAGTGTTGCAATTTTACGTGAGAAAGATACCTTACTTTACCTTATTTTACCTTTCTTATACGCCACAGTTTGTAACAATAAAAAAAAAATCACTTCTTAATGTAAGATACCTTAACACTTACCATTATTATTGAGAGAGAAAGAAAGAAGATGATAATGTTCTAGAATGTTTATAATATATACATAATGCAAATTAGTAACTATACTGCCTTATTTTCTCTGAAACATCCACTCAGAAGTTTAAGAAAAAGAAAAATAAAATTATGCACGTAAAAATATTTTCTATTTTATGAAAATATAAGCACCTTCGACTCTCTGTTCTTGATATCAAACAGGGGATCTATCGTTTAAGTCCCCTAAACGTATATTTGACCCCACGCAAGCTTCATCACGAAAGTATTAGGTAGGTATGTAATTAGATATGGTATTAATGTGTTCCACAATAATTATCATAATTATACAATGTAACATCCGTAGTATCTCTACCCGCTGTCCAAATAATAAATAAAATTGAAGGTGTTATTACATAACAAAGTGATAATTTAAGTCGATAAAAATTACCATGAAATCCGAAGTAAGAAAAAATCTCCGGATAACGTTCTTATACTTCCCCGTAAAAACTTTTATTATGAGAGTAATTAATTTGAAAGAATGCTAATTTTTCTTTTAATCGCTTCTTTAGCGCCGCAACTTTTATCTACTTTGTTTGAATTACTTTCACTTGGGCAGTTCGCAACAAGTTTGGGGCCGATTATGTACGGTGTATAGCGTTTTCATTGTAATTCGAAACATTACCTTTAACACCAAAAAGAAAACGTCAACTTACCTTATCTGATTGACGTATATTTTATTTCTTATCTATAAATATATGAAATAATAGGTCATATAACGAAAGAAAAGAAGTGTAACATACGTCACAAGAAAAAACTAATAAAGTTGCTCCAACGATGCACAAAATGAACTTAACCCACAAAATAAAAATTCTTAATATTTTTTTTAATTTTTAATACAATTACTTTTGTACCGACATAATTTTATCTCAATCTGTTTTCTAAACATGTCTATTACTGATACAAGCACCGTTCTGTATGCTTATCCTTACCATTTATTCAACAATGTAATTTTTAAGACGTCTCAATCCTAACTTTAAAAAAGAACTAGTAAACCGCCCTTGCTTCGCTTCAGAAGAACTACGCTTTACGCTTAGAAAAAACATATGTTTCGTTTTAGAACTGGGTTTTTCTCGTTCTATGAATTATAAATATTTTTATTTCTAACTTTTCTATTTATGGATTTATTGCAATGAAACAAACTTTAAACATTAAGTAATGCTTATTGCAATACGTTAGTGAAAACCAAACCATAGCGGTCAGGCCGTTTCTGATATGAACGCGAACAAACGCACAGAAATCAGACAAAAATTCTAACAACAAGTTAACTATCTAACAAATAGTTAAAATTTTTGTTTATTTGTCTGAGCGTTTTGGTTTTCACAAGTATATTGTAGTAAGCACCTCTTAATAGATACCTTTTTAAAGTTCGATTAATTGCAATTCGTCCATAAATATTCCTCATCTCATATACTAAGGGCCACATAAACCATGACTAAATAAAATATAGAATGCTTGTCAAGAGACATTCCAATTACTCAAATAAGTTAACATCTAAAACCAACAAATATAGAAATATAATAATAAAGTGTATAGTAATTTATTATACTAAGACAGTTTGTTAGTACATATGTTGAATAAGCCATAAGCAAAATAAACACGCAACTTTGGAACAGAAGATTAAATAATAGACCTGTATTTTATTTTAGTGTGAGTCAGGTTATTCATAAAAAATATTCGACGGATTATTGATTATTAAAAATGTAAATGATGTACATTCCATGAATTACGTTAACATGGTTAAAATTAGGAGTAGATTATTAGTTTCATTAATCGCCGAGATGAACGGCAACCTTGTTCCACGTTCAATTCTGTCGCTTAAAAGTGGTGGCTGTTTTCAATACACCTCCAAATTGCTCCATTAAAAGTTCCTCAACTGACTTCAACCCGAATTGTTAACGCTGTCGCGTACCGATGAAGTATTTATCGGGAATTGAACGATGACAGACTGGTCGACACAAAATAAATCTCTTTAGACATATTCTTTTGCATGAAAACCTGGACTAAAAATTAGCAACCAAATGTTTTAAAATATTTTCAATTCAGTTACATTTTAGACAGTAGAATACTAAAGAATTGTTATGAAATGTTTATACAACGTAAATACTTTGTGTGGCAGTTAAAGAGTTTCCCCTTTCTCTTAAAAATACGAACTTTAAGTCTCATATAACGGTGTCATTCATAGACAACATCGTGATTCGGGTACTCTTATATCAAAGTAAGTAGGTGGTAGGTGAGTTATACAAAATAATATGATATTAATTTAATTCTAGCTTCTATTGTTTAGCCTTATCCTAGAACAATCAAGAGTGAAGGATGAAATTTTACAATCAACTAATTTAATCAAAACTTTCAATACCTAATATCCACAGTACAGATGGATATCTCACATTAAAAACTCACGGCTGATACCGCGGCGTTATCATTATAATGATAAATATAATAATAATAATCATTAATTTTTTATTTACACCAAGAAAAGAGTTTTACATTTTGTGGGATACGCGGACACTAGCCGTATCTATTTATTTATACGTTTTCCCGTGTCCCGTGATTAAATTAACAAACAATTAAATTAACCATAATTGAAAACAAAACGAACTTACCAATTGAACTACAATTTCCATTGTACTCGCTACATAATTTTGAAAATTGCTATTTTATTGTTAGTTACTAGACGGTTACTCTTTATACTCAAAGATCAAATATAATATTATAATAGCTAATTCCGCAGTAGGATTTTTATAATATTAAGTTTTATTTTTCACTAACATATTCTCTTATGACACTTACTACACCTGAAGTAATGAATTAGTTTTAATTTTTCTTAAGATTTCAGAGCTGAAACTGAATTTCAAAATAATTAAATAATCAACGCATTCGCAATGCCATGCACAAGCCCTGTTAGCCTAACCAGTTTGAAAATACAGTATGCAAATTACTTTAATTGTAATTACATATAAAAACAAAATACTTAATTTTTTCCATACTAATACATTCGCTCTTCTTCTTACTTAAAGAGTCACATTCACCATTTACAATTCAGGCTATATTACTTTGGAGAACCCTCCTCATAAAAATCAGGAAAGCTCCTGTCCTGGTATCATTATTATTATATATTATGTTATATATTATTATGTTGTGATTTTAATAAAGTTATAAAGAAAACGTATTTTATGTTCGATATTATTCACGTATGAAAATTATTCAGAATAAATATAATTTTTTTACGTAATTATGTATTCCTTCAAATAAATAATGATTACAGACACACTCCGCACCATGACAATATGCTTCGCGGGTCGCAAAACTTCAATATACTCGTATCAGAATCCTTAGAGCCAATGAAAAAACATTCATCGGTAAAACAAACAAACACCCGCTCGACCGGGTATCGAATATGGAAACCTTCCTCGGTTTGAAGAGTAAAGGATATTATGTTATTGTTTATTTAAGTGTTAAGTGTACCCTTTTTCCTCTACATATAAATTACTTCACGCACACATTTATACGCATAATATCATAACGATATAACAGATAACAGTTCTTTGCTATAATTAGTCATAGAAAATAAAAATGATATGTGGTGCTTATTCTTCTGCTAAAAAGAATCAATACTTAAGGTAGAATACATACAACTAAATATTTTATCAGGTATGTATTAAGTGTATATAAATTGTAATTTATCTATATACATTCATTTATAGTTGCGATACATATGCCTACTGTTCATATAATTATCTATGTTCATATATTTTTTTTAATTTCATATGGTTCGGTGTTTTATTATCAATACTGTAATAATAAGTTTTAATTATTTATTTTAATATTTGGAGACTATAACATGGAATTATAAAAAAGCGAGCGAGAATTAAAAAAAACCAAACAATCGTGGTTTCAGGTAGAAATGGTTTCTACCATACCATAGGAGGCTCCATTTCGAATTCAGTATAAAATTATAGAGGTGTAGATGAACTTGACTTGAAAGTACTCCTTAATTTTACATGTACTTTGGCACACATTCAAAGTCCTGCACCAAGAGTACAACTATTTTTTCGTTTTTGAAATGCAATTAAAACATAGTCTGTCTGCCTGTGTAGTATCTGTGTAGCAAATATTACCAGCAAAAGCTCCTTCCCGTCCTCTATCTTAAATACCTTCGAGGTATTCTAAACAGTAAACGTTGCAATCCGGCGAATATAACACAAGCATAGTCAATTGTAACAAGTGCCAGTGAAAGAAAATTTCAATTTGAGCTATATAATTTAATTTCTTTGACTACACCATCGAACCCTTGAATATGTAAGCGATAAAATTTCTCAACGCAGTTCCGTTAAAAGGTTCAGAACTAATGTTTGTATAAATCCTACTTACCTGGGCTACCTCTATACACAGCTCAAGGTGTTTTGAATGCGAGACCAAACTGACTCCATTAAAAGTTTTGAAAGCGTTCGTTGCTTAGATAATTTACGGAACGAGTTATTTCTTCTATAAAACCATGCGTGGGTACTGAAAGCTAATGAATTTGAGAGCGTGTTTATGTTTTCTGCTCAAACTTTCACAATCCCTATACTGGAATCATTTGGATGTTTTATTTAAGTAGGCTATGAATTTCTGTTTATATTATAACTGTATATTATTATAACGGGGCCACAGTTTTACACATTTTATATAACTATGTACGACGAGTATTCTGACAAACATAATTATTTTAGAAACCATTGTTATATGACCATAATTAATACTCAACAGTTAATTTATTTTAACGGTCCACTAACAGATGTTGCTATTGTAGTTTTTTTTTTATTAAAATTCAATATATTCATTAAGTGATCAAAGTAATTTTAACCATTATTTATTAGTGTCACCTCTCCCTCTGAGCAGATGCTATGTCTGCTGCTTAATGAGGCGGACAAAGTAACTTATAGAATCTCCCTGGAACGAGTATTTTAGGCATTAACTTTTAAACAAGATACCTACGGAAGTAGGTTTTAATGGATGGAAATCCCAAGAGAAGAACATATGTTTTGAAAATCTCTGCCCTTCTCTTCTTGATAAGGAAAACCTGTCATGCAAAATTTCTACCTTTAATTTTATACATCACCATAATGACCATTACCACTCTGAATAATATTTTCATAGTATTCGATTCACAGTTTTGTAATATTGATTACAATGCTAAAATGGGTTTGTTAGTACCAGATACAGGTAACTATAGTTCTAATTAAACCCGCTTATAAATATCCTAAAAATTGAAAGACTATTTGTAAAATGGTAAAGATAGTTATACAAAATATAAATAAAATATAAAGCTTTGGTGTGTTACGTCTTCGTAGTATCTTATTTTAGATGTAATTGCATCTACTCGTGTTTGAAGTTTATAACTTGAGTTTTTGATAATTTTATTTCGCAATACAAACCTTAACTGCACTAATAATACTGAACTGAAGTTATTTCGTTTTCTTTCATAAATGTTATGATTACCAGTAGCTATTCGCTGAAGCTCATAACTACGGAAAATTAAAAACTTGGATCAAACTTTAGTTATTGATTAAACGAAGTCACGCTTAGTGGAAAGTTAGGTGACGGTAAGTTACAAATATGTAATTTAAAAAACATTTTGACCATGGTTAATTAACTGAGATTAAAAATATTAAACGTTCTGTTCCAATTTCAAATTCGGCACATCAACAACTAACGGCAACTGAAAATCAAATAGTAAGGTAATTATCACATACAATTTTTTAAAGGTTGTAGATACAAAGAAGCGTCTCACATGGACAAAGACTTAATTGGTAGGACTCCGTGCGAGACTCAGGATGTTGTAATTAGGGTACATATTAGCAATTAGGACTGGAATAGAAGTGTACAGTAAATGAGTGCAATATTGTGTTTTACTTTATATTATAATTTATTTATATATGATAGCCATATGCTTAGCTTAAAATATTATATTAATTATTGTAGCTTAGGCAGAGCACAGGGATTTCGCTAAACATAGCTCATATTAATTGATTTAATCTTTTTCATTTACAATTTTCTATGAACAAAAATCACCAAAACTAGACCGTTAAACCACAGTTATGGTAACTATGATTGGTCCTGAAAAAAAACTTAAAAACTTTATTAGAAAAACTTAAACCAAAAAACCACAATTTAAATCTTGCGAAACAACCCTATTTCTTTTAAATTCAAACTTAACAAAGCGGAAAGACTCTATTTATTCAAAAGGAAAAGAAAAATCGGTATACGATAGAAGAAAAGTAGCGATCACAAGCATGGCTGCAATTAAACCGCACTCGGTTACAATATACTGTAGCTAAGTTACTGCATTGTAGATGAGATAGAAATTGTTTTATTTTTCTTTTAAGCAAGCGTGAACAGTTTTTATTTTTATTTCTCTTACTACGTATAATTCCAGTAGGTATTGATGTAAAGACAAAATCGCCAGAAATGTGTCGGGCGCTTCGTAATAAAAAAAAATTATGCATTTTTGTTTCAAATATAGATACCTGTAAACTTTCATTGAAGACCTACACATTCTATGTATATTTCATTGTTAGACTCAGTCCTTTCATGGATAAAATAACAACTTTAACTTCTTTTAACTTCTTCCGTTCAGATTATACACATACGTATATTTAGACGTAAGTAAGAAAATCTCTAATCTATATGCGAAACCTTGAAATCTTAAATTTAATTCTGATTCTACAGGATCCTACATTCAGTAAACGAGGATTATGTAGCTAGAAGCTATTACCAAGGCTGACAGTGACACATGAAAATATAAATTCTAGACTCTCAGTAGTGTTAGTTATAACAAACTCCTGTCAACTTCTAGAAACACTTGAGAAGATAAACTTATTATTTCGTAAGTAATTGTTGAGAGCGACATAACTGACGAACGACGAAATTTAAAGCGACAAACTTTAAACGCGTCTAGAGAAGTCTTACTTTGATACTTTCACGGGAACCATCAGTTCATTTCACTTCTGTCTACTTAGCGGTTTACTTCAGAGAACAAAGTTACCGACTAAAATACCTTTTCGTAAACATACAAGCGACGGTATTTATTTGAATTCGCCAATTAATGGTTTAAAATTTCCAGATAGGCATATAATTTTCTTCTACCATATAAATTAAAACAATTCAACTAAAAGGTATATATAGTACATTTTTGGAAATAGGAAATAAAAAACTTTTTAAAATAAAAATTTAAACGGTTTAAAATGGAACCAAAAAGTCAAAATAAATTTAATAATGTGCTACGTACTGAAATGAGCGAGCGTACCGAGCCAAATAACTATGAATAGATAATTGATAGATACACTAGGTTCACATATATATAGTATAACAAGCAAATCGCAAGTATAAATCGTTAATACTCATAATTAATCGTTAATTCTCCGTGTTTACCATTTTTGTATTGAAAATAATATTGAGAACACCTATTTTCCAAACTAGATTTTTATCATATCTCATATCATGATGACTATTGTGAGAAAAAACAATATGCATTTATTTTCGGTTTGTGTCACATTTAGTCACTAAAAACAAACTATTCTAAATCTATGATATACAAATCTATATACATAAAAGAAAATGTATGTGTATGTTCACCTAAAACTCGAGAACCGTTAGCCCAATTGATACAAAACTTTTCATTCGTACAAAAGGCGATGTGACCATTCTGACGAATATATTTACCTTAGTGCCGGATAGGTGGCTCTGGTAGCAATTATTTTTATCTTTTGAACCATAGGTTGAATTGATATGAAATTTTGTATTTATGTATGTGGCAGCATTTTCACACCAAAAAAAAAATTAAAAAAAAAACACAAAAACACTAACACTAAACACATCGTTCCTACAGAGAACAGTTAAACAGGTTACTAAGGGTTTCAGTAAATCATATTAGCTACCGAGACATTTCGTAACATCTCACATTTCATGATAAAATTATATAAGTTTGTGAGTTACAGACATGTTGTCAGCTACGCTTGCTGCTTCACATAGTTATCCCCGCAAGCTTCTTATTTACGTACTCTATAAAAGAAATAAATTTCGTGATTCAAAATTTGGTACTACGTTATCTAGATATTAATATCCCAACTTAAATTTCAATCTTCTTTCGCCTATTAAATGTTGTACATTCTGCTTACTATGAACGGATCATAACACAATTATAACAAAATATACCAACACTGTATATGCCAGCCGCCAGCATGGTGTTTCTCCATTTCGGACCTCCTTTTGAGCATGGAACCGCACGCACCACCTCGAGGTCTTATATTACAGGCGGACAGATGGGGTATATGGGGTTTCATCCCTTCTTGAATCCAACCCAACATCCCCCGCTCGTGGTGCACCCTGCTAATCAACGGACGATGCTATGGCAATCGATCTTTCCCGTTGAAGTTCAGTGGGCTATGTACTACCTAGTTTAATCGCAACCGTACTTGCATGATGGTAGGGTGGTTTCCTGACTGGTTAGCTACTACCCTCCGTCTAAAATCGACCGTAAAATGTTTCATCAATGTGGTTCCCCGCTTCTTTTTCGGTCGATAACACACGACTCGTCTCCTCGTTTGTCGACAAACATCGCAGTGTCTGTCACCAGGCATAGTGGTAGGATGCTATAATTATACTTGGCCACCTTTCTCATAACGAGAGGAGACTCGAACAACCCATGCAAAACAAACAATTTTAAATAACGTTATAAAAAACGGAATATAAATAAACAAAAAAATAAATACAATAAAATAAAAACAAAAAAAATTATGCCTGTGTTTTCCAGCACCAAACAGTAAAAAATTCAAAACGATGTTTTATGCAAAATTATTGTCATTAGAAACCCCATCCAGTTGGTAGTGACCATGTTTGCCGAGCGATTGTCCCGAGTTCGAATCCTGGCCGGAGCAGACATTTATATGACAGACAAATGTCTGTTCTCGGGTAATTCATCAATATCTATTCAGCGTATTTGGGCCTACGAATCAGAAAAAAGCCTTGGTCAATTGTAAATACGCTACAATAAACGAACGTTAAGCCTGTTGTTTGAATGCAGAATTTTTTATGAGTGATGTCCATTGTCTTTTAAATAGTATGCAATAATCATAACGAACAAAAGAAGAGCACATGTTTCAAAATCTGTTGGAATTCTTAGAGGTCGGTATGAACAGCTTCAGAAAAACTACTCCTTACGCTTAAAAATAGCATCTGCATTATTTGAAATGAATCTATAACTTTTTTATTTATGGACAGATTTGTAATGAAACGTGCCTTAAATGTTATGTGATACTTATTAAAATACATTAGTGAAAATCAAAACTAAATCAGTTCAGCCCTCGTTGCGATTAGTGCGCACAAACGTGTTAATTAAGTAAATAAGCTTACTCGTCAATACTGTGAGGCCCAGATTGCTCCTGGCGGGTTCTGGCGCGATCTCCACGCGATCTTTCGGTCTATAAAAATGTACTCTGTGACGCGATCGCCCACGCTCACTAGAACCACCGCGAAGCTGTGAGCTCCCACCCGGTACCGGTGGTGCCGGTCCACTTGGATCACCTCGTCCAACTCGCAACAGTATATACAAATGTACTCTGTGGATACAAGTTACATATGTCAAAAAATTCCCTCTGTGAGAAAGGTCAGAATCCTACCACCGTAGTAAATTCAATTAAGAAATAACAATTTTTCGAATAACAAATAAAATTTTATAACATTATGTTCAGTAGGGGGCAATATGTGCAGCAAAAGGTAACATATATGCTAGTAGTAATTATATTTATTATATCGTTTTTTTTTATTATTATGTCATCGCATTTCAGTTTGTTAATAAATATATTTCCATGGGATGAAATAACATCCTATTTCTAGCTAGTCTGTGATACCGATTACTACTTGTACTGTACTCATGAACTAATATTATTATAATTAATAGTTATATTCTGTTAATATAATGTTAAAGTTCTGTAATCTAGTGCTATCAATCGTGGGGAAAATCCCCAATTTACGGGGAATTGACGAGAGAGCACGGGGAATGACATAAATCGGGGAATTTCGGGGAATCCAGACCAATTTTGTCGGTAGCATAAATTTATTTCAACACTACTGAAATGCTTGCTCAACTTTAATTTGAACGCGATTTTGTATTTTCTACACCATCACTAATTTATTTTCTATGTTTGTCGATTTATGAATTGAACGGTTGAAATTTTCAATAAAATTATTAAAAAGTCGTTAAAAAGTGCAGCTATTGTTGAACAATATAAAAAAAAATTAAGTCAATTGCAATATAGGTCTACAAAGAATAATTTTATTTCAGTAACTTTTTATCAAATAATTACATATAAACTAATTTTGTATAAAACAGTGTTTTTATTCAAAAAATATCATATCAGGGAATTTGTAGGGAATGAATTAAAAGAAGCGGGGAATTTGGGGAAATTGCACTGACGTAACGCGGGGAATCGAGTATTTTTATAGGCAGCACTGCTGTAATCTGTGATTACAATTGAGTTTTGAGCAATAAATAAATCGTGTATGTATCGTGTAAATAAAATAATTTCTTAAATTGTACAATATGCCATATGGAAATACTCACAGAGTTGTTTTACGGACTATTGCAAGTCAAAGTGTAATGTCCGTTGAACATATCAAGAAGCTAGTCGAAGAAAAATCAGGTAATTTATCTTCAAACAATTGGAAATAATAACATAGAAGCGTGATAAATATATATCGGTCTATCAGTGGAACGTATTAGATTTAACCGTAAGCATAGCCCTCGAAATTCGTTCCATCGGTTTTTAGGTTGCTAATTATGAGGGCTGAGGCCGTTAACGACTTTATTAAATCAAGACTGCGAAAGTCATAAATGAAGATTTATTTTTTGCTTTTGCTCAGTTATTCTACAAAGCCTTTGCTGATTAAAGTTAAATGTACCTTTAAGTTTATAGTTCCGCTTTGAAATATCATTTGAAATTCATTCCATTTTTTGAGTTTCATAGTGTTAAAATTTTAATTACATTATATAATCTGGCTGCTATAGAATAGAGAACTAGACTAGAACATTGCATATTGAAAACATGTAGTGAAGATATTATTTTTGTTGGTATGACGGGTAAGAGTGTTGTTCTTATTAGTCGCTGGGCTCTGCAACTAGCCACCCTCTCCTGTAGCTATCAACCTAACTGCTAGTATTAAGTAACCCTAACTGGGCAAAATGTAATTCATAAAAATTTCATTTTATTTATGATATTATGATACAACGTGGATCCTATATAACATATATATATTGTAAGTTTGAATTGTTATCTGTTTCATTACAGTAACAAAACATCAACTTTGACTGCCAAGTTGATCATCACCACCCCCTCAAAATATAAGCAGGAATAGAAAAAAGAGATTTACTGTAACAAAATTAAATGTCTTTGTTTAATTATTGTTGGTTCTACCGTCATTGTCAATAACTGTATTAATGAGAAACATAATTCTAAAATATTGAAAACACTGTTTTTTTTTTTAATATTTTCCAGGAAATGAACCAGTGAATTTTCAAGAAATGGTTCAAGAAATCAATGAAAACATCAAACCGTTTAAGCAAATGATTAAGATTGTAAATGATGAAATAACATCTGAAGAGTTGGTTGTATTTTTGTCACTGGGTTATGATGATACATCTAAGGCTCAAAATGTTTTCACTCCTGTTGAATTGGAGTTTTTCAGATTGCTAATGGAACAGATAATGAGCACAGACACAAGAGAGATTACAGAACTAACTGCAATAAATTTAAGAAATGATATCAAAGTCAACAACAGACTTCTAAGTATTGTTGATGCTCAGGTAATATCTTCCTTGCAAGCATAATCTTTTAAAAAATATGGGTTGACAATGATATTGCTTAGTATTGCCAAAAGATGTATTATGAATGTAAAAATATTATAATATAAATAAAATAATACATCTAAAAGTTAATTGAAAAATAAGCCTTTTTTTAAACTGGTATTAGCAAAACTGATCAATGTTGTATAAGCTGTATGTATGAGTATTTTAGTAGCCACAGTGATTTATAACATTTTAGTGTATCATAAATAAATATCAATTATTTATCTTCAACAATGTTGCAGAGACTTTTAAATGTCTGGTGTCGCATGCGATATTTAGATCATGAAGACAAAAGTTATGTCTTAGGAGTGAGAGCTATACATGAATTTGAATCATATTTCAGCAAAACCATTGCTGATGCAGCCAATATGAAGTGTTACATTTGCACTTCAATTGTTTTCAGGGTAAATATTTTTTATATATTTTTTTCAAACTGATTCAAGTCTTGAAACCTGAATCCTGACTGCCTTTTTAGGAATCACTTAGTTTTAATATATTATTTGAAATGATACATATGTAAAAAACACTATGCAAGGAATAATTTAAGCACAAATTCCAAATTAAATATTATTATTTTGCTAATAATATTCTTATCACTGTTTTTAAATTTCCAGGGTTACAACTGCCCTTACTGTCCAAAGACTATACATAGCAGATGTCTGGAGGTTAGCTTGAAAAAAACACAGAAGTGGCCATGTTGCAAAAGTGAATATATCCATTCAGATTTACAAGCCCTTCATGGACAAAGGTGAGTTTATCATTGTCATAATGAGTACTGTAATTAACCTACTGGTAGGCTTGGGTTCTCACAGACTCCTAATGGCAGTTCCCCACGCTGGCCATTTACTAATTGGTAATCTTTGAGATCATCATTCAAAACTCTCAGTTTCTTCACAGTGTTGTCTTTGATTTATAATGTTGTGTATTATATAATAATAATAAATATTCAAAGCAGTTGTTGATAGACATATAACCATAGTTTCTTCAAAATGTTTTAAAATATCAAGGCCAAAAAACAAAACAAATCATTATATTATGCACTTCAATGTATGTTTACCTCATCACATATTCATGGCTTTCTGAAGCAACTCACTTTAAAATAAAATCAAATGGTGTGGTCTTTCTATTTAATTCTATAGACAAAACATTCTTAGAGTTCTTAGAGATTAATAAATGATTAATCATAATAGTTCAGAATATATTTACTGTGTAGAACTTGAAAATGTCATTGTATGTGCATACAAAAGAGCAAACTTTTGTTTGAATTTGCAATGGAAGAAGCCCTAAAACTTATTGTAATGAATATAAAATTGTAGTTGACTGGCAAGACTTCAATGTCGATATTTTAATCTCAACTTTTAGCTTGATAACGTTCATTAATTTTTGAGCCCACAAGGGTAATTACATCATTAGATTTTTTGCTTCGATAAAAAAATGGTTAGTATTTTATTATCCATAACTCAATATTCAATTTTATAAATTCCGATTATTGTTTTATAATTATTACATTGATTGATTGTAATAACATTATATAGAAGGCGAAAAAATGTAACGAATTAATTAATGTACAATAATGTCCTCATATTGAAGGGAGTATTAGTACTTAGCACTGCTGCTTACGCTGTCAAGAAAGTAAGGCTCTTATGTAAAAATAGAAAAATATATTTTTTTACATAAAATAAGTTAATGCTTGACAACAATCCCACCTGATGGTAAGTGGTGATGAAGTCTAAGATGTAGAACACACTATATAAAAGCCTATTCACCCTCTTCTCGACGATTCCCACATCGTAAGTAGCCGGGAACTCTGACGGGGGCAAGTTATTCCAGTCCTTTGCAGTGCGCACAATGGATGACGACGGAAACCGTGTCGTCCGCACAGGCGGTATGTTCACTACGTAAGGATGGATACCGGCCGTACGTCGAGTTGTTTGATGGAGGAGCGGCGATGGGGAAATTAATTCGAATGTTTTTTTAAAATTCATACAGTCATCATACTTTTTCAGTCATCATTCATACTTTTTTTTAAAAATTCATAGAGATACCACACATCGAGCAGTAAGAATGTGGCTGTCTGTTGAGCAAACCCTTCGCACAGAAGGGATCGAAAAGAAACAAAGGAGTGTTATAATGAAATTCAGTACAACATTATATCATCCGTTTTGATGATACAATGGTTATTATGTCATTGGGTGTTTTAAAGTTGGCAGTAAGCTAGCTGTTTCATAATCTTTTATAGACGATTTAAAGCATGGGAGTAGATAAAGTCTTGTATGTAACTGTTGATAATTAGGTATTAAAACACTCAGGTGATACTATCATCACACGAGGCGAAGCCGAGAATACCCCTTATTATACAACAGTTTAAATAACTATTAGCGAATTCCACAGTGATCTCAAATTTCATTTAAATTCTGTTACCTATTGGTGTGGGGTTCTGGTATGTAATTAATTCTTATATTGCAGAAAAGATATATTAATCTCCTTTAAAGACTACTTAGGAAAAAAACATAGTAACTGCGGTGTCATGATAGATTTTGGATAAAATTATATACATTAAAAATACTTTTGGACTTATAAGGTTATTTACATTACTTTATTTTTTACAGGTATTATTGATATCCACAACATTAACAATAGGAATAAGGATAAACTGATTGTAACAAGCTACAGGCTTAGTAAGCCCTAAAACTGGCTCAAGCACGGATAGATTTATAAAATTTATAATTAAATTTCATTAGAATTGATGGAACTGTCGCATTGTAAACTAGCAATTCTCCCTCGCTTCGGTTTGGAAAAACTTCGCCTTGCGCTAAGATATAGTACCTACATTATTTTAAATTAATTTATAACTTTTTTATTTATGGACGGATCGAGATGAAACATTTACTATTTTACCTTAAACTTTAAATGTCAAGTGATGCTTACTGCAATACATTAGTGAAAACCAAAATGAAATCAGTTAAACAGATTCTGGGATTAGCGCGCACAAACACACAGACAAACATACAAAAATTCTAATAGCTATGATTTGGGTTCTATTGCATTAATAAAGGCTTTTGATAATCGTTTTTCTCATATATCCTTCATAAACAGAAAGCGATCAGTTAGAATTTTACTATAGGTATAGATTTAACTCATGTCAAAACCGTTCTTATGACGAAGGGTTATTACACTTCAAACTGAATGATTGTTTTAAAGATATGATTGTTCGGGCACGAGTTCAATATTTTTAATTTTTAGTAATAAATGGTCTCTATAACAGTAAGTAAAAAATATTGTTTGGGAGTTGCTTGCCACCTCCAAGACTATCATATTAAAGTGTTGAAGCAATGGCGTACTTTGAATTTCGAAACGTGTTTGTAAAAAATGGAATAGAAAAATTCAGTTTTATCTTTTGTCAAATACTGTCTTCTTAACAGTGAATGATAATTTATGATTTTCATATAGTTCCAGGTTAAACGAAACTTCAAGAATGACCCAACAGTTGGAATCAACACAACACTTGGAAGAGACACAGCTATTAAATGAAAATACTACAGCAGCAGTAAGTCTTGAAGATTCTTCTGAAGAAGAGGATATGGAGACAGATGAATGTGATATTAGTGTAAGACCCAGAAAGAGAAGGCGGCTTGACAGCTAAGTTGATGTGAAATTATCAAAAGTTTAGAAAAATACGGTACTGATAATATTCTGGGCTATTGAAAATATAGTTTTATTAACCTGTAGGCAAGTACAATCACCGTACGGTGCTTTTACTCAGTAATTAACGTCCAATCTCAGGTAAATCGTCGTATGAAAATTGAAATTATATTTTTTTCAAGTTATTAAATCTTATTATATGTAGGTACATATGGTTGAGTTTTGTGCGATTGATGCGTAGAATATTTTGTTTTCTGTGAAATTAAGCGTCGAATAATATACAATATTATTAGTATTAGTTATTATAAGTTGGTTTACTTATTACGTTAAACTATTAATTTGTTTTTATAATTTATTATGTTAGCGTAATAAGCGCTTAGAACACTTGACTTGTGTTTTTATACATTTATAAATCTGATACATGCAAACTTCTAAATCTACTCCATTTTATATAATATATACGTAATCAGCGATGTTATGAAGATTTCGTGTGGCCTGTTAGGTAATGCATTTTAAGACTGGTAACAATTCGGTCTATGCAAGTACAACGATTTATAAGCAATATACCTATCACTGAACACGTTTATCGTGTCTCAGTTTTAAACAACATACATTCCTGTTACAATAATATTGCACAATATTTTTTACGTTGTAATTTTGTAATGCCATTTTTGATGTTACTTGAGGTCGCATAGTATATTTTTCTATAAAAGTGTGTCATTAATTATGAATATAATCACAAATTGAAGCGTTTATTAATTAAAATTAAAAGGTATTGTAACCGATTACTCAAACCATGTATGTCGTTTTCTCTCCCTATAACCAATATGTGCATAGAATGCACGGCAGGCAGGGTCACTACCAACTGGGCTATGGGGTCGTCATTCTTAATTTACTGTTAATTAATTTACTGTTTATTTACTGTTGTACTATTTAATGTTGTGTAGTGTATAAATTTAGTATAAACAGTAAATTATTTGATATATGTAAGTACGGTACAAAAACGGTAGTCGAAGTTTGTTATAACATATGTAACGTATTTCGGAAAAAATAAAAAAAAATAAAAAAAATAGTTATGTTTTAGTAATTGCGGCATTCAGCCATGAGTCTTGATTCACATTGAAGTGCAGTTTGTTGTGGTTTTTTATTGTTATAATAACGTACGTCAGGAATGTTTAAAAAACCTTGACAATTTAATTTTTAATTCTATATAGCTAAGTATACATTTTCCACTTTTTTTCGAATAACTTTAGCCGATTTAGGATAGAAATCCAATAAATATTTCCAATCCTCTAGCTTCAGGTACACAATATCAACTACTGTTCTTGCTCGAAATGAGAAGTGGTGTGATAGTCCCACAAAGAGTCCCTGAAAATTAAAAAAAAATTACAAATGGTTTGAATTTGATTGGTATATTTAGAGGCAAATTGACATAATTCTCGTAAATAGTAATATATACTATTAAAATCTTTGTATTTCACTGAAGAACATGTAATATGGACAATTTTAAATAACTTGATTACTCATTAAAATAGCTCAAATTAGGTAGTAAGTGATGTAAATAACAAAGTGTAAAAACATTAAAGTGTGGCATAGAATCATAGTTTTATACAGGATACCAATTTCTTTGCGATGTGTTCATCACTATTTGGCATTGAATAGCTTAGTTGATCTTGACCGTCTGCTTTATAAAACGATGTTATGAGAACTTCACCTACCTGAGCTACTCCGAAACTATCTTCAGGACCCAAGATGTCGTAGATCGATTCTGTCAAGTTAGGGTGAACAGTCAAAACTTCCACCTGGAAAATAAAGACTGTTTAGAAATTAACGATGAATATAATTAGTACAGTTTCATAATTTTGTCCACTCTCTGATGTGTGATTTTTTTGACCTTATTCAGGAAATCTGTCAGAATGTTTGTATCACTTTGATATTGTTTCATAAAAAATAATAGTAGTCTACAGCGGCGTGCACAGGATTATGACATTGGGTATGCGGCGGAGTACTCGGTCACAAAAACTTTTCTTTTATAGATTTTTAGCATAGTCACAGCCACGCGACGGATCTCTAAGTAACTCTCTAACCATGCCAACAGAACAAGTCTTGGATGTACTACTATTCATGTACATCTTCTACGGCAACGCAGACAAAACAGCGATCGATCGTCGCGGCGGAACAAATTCTAATAAGAAAAATAACAAGCTAAAATATTATGACTACTCACCTAGTCAGCTTCAATTTTCACATATTCAAGGTTCAGGTTACTTGAGATTACTATATCACCTAACACAAACCTCACAATCAAAAAAACATTAAAAAAAAATAAACAAACGCACTAGTAAAAGCAAATCACTACAATTATTATAGAAACTCAGTAATAAACTGTTAAATGTATACACTTTCAAATGTTAAAATTAAAAATCTTTTAAGAAAACTATAAATATACTGGCGCAAACAAAATGCTTATCACATGAAAAAAGCAAAATGGCCTCCCGCGAAACAAAACATTACATATTTGTCTATTATTTTTATTCCGTAGCCTGCCGCTGGAGTCCCGGCTTTCGATATTCATGGGTGTGTGCGTTGCGAACTGTGCACGGACACCTAAATTACTTCACACATGCGAACATATCTACTGCCGAAGGCTGGGGCGGGAGTTGGTAGATTAGGTACATTATTTTGCAGCGCCGCTTGCTTGTCGCCAAACGTCTAGCAAATATAATGTTTGTGTGCTTGCAAATAGGTGCTATTTATAAAATATTAGGCGTTTTTAAGTTATTATATTTTGTTTATTCATTTATTTACTATTAATTAAAGCCATCTAAAACGTACGAACGTTTTATTAAAATATCTGTGAATGGCAAGTAAAGCACTGCATTTCTGCCTACAAGGAGCGCACGCCCCTGGTAGTCTATGAGAAAAAAAAGTGAAAATATTTGCAATATGTAGGAGATCCGGCTTCTAAACTAAGTCTCAGCCTGTATCTTAGCACATCAGGGTCCCCCTACATCAATAACTTGACATTGCTACTAACACATAAGATTACCATGTATATTTAAGCCACTCGTTACTCGAAGTCGTAATGCGCAGGTGTGATTGTTATGAGAGCATATTGCTTTTGTTGGTAATATGATTAAAAAAATTACCTCTCCTCTGTGTATAAAGTAGATGCATTGATCAGCGTCTCCGCACTGCACGATGTAGTTGCCGGGGAAGAACACGCAGTGTTTCATCCACATACACAACATACGCTTGAAATTGTCACTTGTTTTGCTAAATATAACCGATTCGCGTATATGACTTCCGTACACGGCTTGCATAACTTGACAGCGATAGCGGAACGGCAACAGTTTAACCAGCTTCGGCACCTACATTTTGAGATCAACTGTATTTTTGTGCTCAAAGTATGTAATATGTAACTTTATTTGAAAGTAATCAATAGGTTTTAAAATCAAAATATCCCTGAAACTGCTGACCAATCTGAAGTGGCCCAAATGCTGAGTATCAAGTTGAAATATCTTTCTTGTACCCGTGTATTTATGGTAATGCTAATATTCACTCTACAGCCGAAAAACGGCGGTATATGTATGTATATTCTATTGCCTACATCTACACCTATCTCGCACGGGTGTTACCAAATCTTTAATTTATATTACCTCTCGTTTAAAGTACATAAGTTGTTGAGATGATATTAGATAAAACTTGTAAAAGAAATTTCCATACTCGTGTAATAATTTCAGTGACTTCAATGAATATTCAGATGAGTATCAATATCAGTGATTAGTATCAAAGAATATTTTAAACCTGGATTTGAGCAGTATAATTAACGCTAATGCTAACAGTTACTGTTTGAATCGAACTGTTTATCAGTTATTCTCATAAGAAAGTAAATGTCGAAATGCTGATAAAACTTCCGGTCAGTTCTTACATTTATGATGGTGCACGAAGGGAAACAAATGATTGGTTTGTTCTCATCCCCTTGAAATTATGTGAAATAAATGAATCACGGAGTGAACATTTTATCTACCTGCCTTCCCTGCTGTCTATTCCATAGCTCGCGAACGTAGTCCCACATTTTGTTCATCTGATGATTACTGAGATCGGTGTCACGGAGGCCATCTTTCAGTTCATTGATATTGTAATCGTAAGCGATCCGAGATGAAGAGTGTGCAGTGATCATTGCTGACATTTCTGATATTAGTAACCCTGAAAAACGACTTATTTACTACATTTGCTGTCGTAGAAGTTTCGTCAAAATATAGCCAATGGGGCAATAGTGATAGATAACGTTATCAACTGCGATAATTTCAAATGAATGCAACAGTGTGTCGTCTCTTTAGCAACTTTATAGGACCGTTGCTTTATTGTGATCCAAAAGTATACTTATAACTAACGCAGGTTTTCTGAGTAATGGGAGAAAAAAAAAGCTTAACGTAACACAAATAATCATAATTTTTTGTAATTGTAAATTTTACCTGTGCAAAATTTGATAATGATAATGATAACAATAGTTTCTATTACTTCGAAATCATTCTGTGCCGATACATCTCCACTTCCGGTTATTGTTAACAAATTGATTTGATACCATAAAGATGCTATGTACAATGCAAAATAGCTGCCCTTGAATACAAAAGATGAGAGTTATGTAATATTTTACAATTTCATACAATAACTAGTGTTAAATAAAGTAACACGTTTATATTTCAGAATGTTGTCTGTAATAAGAGAGTTGAAATCTATGAAACCCAGAAATAAAACGTTTAATCTATGTCTAGTTGCCACCAGAACAGGTGGAATCATCACCTGCAGAGATCGGTATCCCGTTTGTTTCAGAGGGCTTGCCACAGTTCGAAGTAATGCTAATTAACAAAAATTGAAAAGTTCTGTATCTAGTAGTATTCTGAAAATTAAATGTGATAGGGCTTGAAACCAATGGAACGTTCCCTACGTTTTAACTTCGATTTCCTGTAAGAACGGCTTAATATCGAATTCTAAACATACCTCTCCTACCTCAAAGTTATATCAATGCGTATTCAAATTAGCAGCTTATAGCAGCAGCACTGTTATAAGATGTAATGATGATAACCCACAGGTAGGTATTACTTACTTCTGAATATTTAGGGCGCAGATTAAGTCCAGGTTTGGTCATCCAGTTGGCTGACGTGCACTGTTCTTGCGTGAGGCAAGATAACTTAAAGAAGAGACAGGCGCTTACGTGTGAGAGAATTGACGCCCATATGGCGATATTGCTAAAAAATAATTTTGATTTTTCAACGATCTATACAGCATCTTATCAAAAGGAGATAGGCGACAGTGAGGAGAGAAGCGCAGCGGATAGTTTTTACAAAATAAGAGAGTGTCTACCGAGATTAAACCCATCACATTCAAATTATTCCTACATCTCCCAGTTGACGAAACCAAAACGTATGTGGGAACTAATCTTTTACATTTTAAAATAACAGGTGATCGCGACAAGTAAAACTAAACATCTCTGCTTAACTTTATTTTTACTTCAAGCGGAGGCATGCAGTGAAATGCTTTTTCCTATTTATTCTAAAATACCGTCACTACGACATATGTAGTATTTAGGATTTTGAACAAATACCAATAGCAAATTTTATGTCACGAAAGTTCGCGGACATTTGACAAAAAGAATGTAATAAAATCCGTAACAATAGCAAAGCGCCATAAAACTGAAAAGTACTTAAAACATATTAGGCGACTCTCGCCCTTATGTTTCGTGCATAACGTCGAATATCGATTGGACGTATTTTTACAACGGATCTAATATATATTCTCGAATTCAAGAATCTTTACTCATAACATAAAAAAGAGATTATTTATTACAAATAATTATTTTTCTGATTGTAAAACTAATTCGATGACCTTCTCTTAAGATCGGTGTTACTCGTATAATTATGTAAAAATCCATCCTTTGATTCATAAGCTATTAAATTATCAATCTGGTATTTTAGGTTTTGGTATTTACTCAATTATTCAGAAAAAACTGTCGATCGGTCTTACCAACAGATTTCTTATTATAATTTGCTAAATATTTTTTTTTTGTTTTAAATCAATTATAGTAGCAAGAGAATGTAGCAGTATTGCTTGAATAGATCAATAGACTTTTTTTTATTAGGCCTTAACGAAGAGCCAGAGGAACACATAAATAGGTGGCCTATATTATTTAAATGAATGCATGTCCTGGATTGTGCGGTCTAGGCCGCAGCGAGGGTTACCTAGTTTATGGTACTTGTCCCTTTGCTCCCTTGCCTCTCAAGTATCCTCTATGTTAATTACTTACTCTATACGAGAGCACATGCATTGTATATAAGGAAATATATTACGCCGGTGTTGTTTTGTCTGAATTCAATATAATGATGATGTTTTAACTCACGTTAATTTTAAGAATAAGTTTGCAGAACCAATGTTTATCTTTCTATGCTGTCGGTATGTAAATAGGTAAGAAATTCTGAATAATTGTGGTGTTCTTAAATAACAGAACAGAGCCTGTTGCATTCCAGGGCGTAAATGGAGGGCAAATGCTATGTAAGATATCGGTAAGTTGACAAGAAAATCTCGCCGCCTGAGATAAACCTTCGAAAAATACCTGAAATAGTAAAATATCTGTAATAAGTAAATAGACGATACCTAAATCTAGTTGGTATTAATTCAGAAATATTACTTTAATAATTTTGCTTGCAGAGCGACGTATAGGATTAATAGCCCAACGTGGGCGATATTTATGAGAAGGTATTTTATCTTAGTACCTATCTGTTTCAATACAGGGAATCCCAATATGGGGATGTGAGTATAAGATCCTTCGTTACTTAATTCTTGTTTTTTTGTTCATAAGAGATACAGATTTATCTCTGTGTACGATACAGATGCATTGTCATACTTTTATTTAACAAGAAACTAGAAGATTACTAAATTTTTGCGTGCAAAATTTCTGGCAAAATATAACCTACCAAATGAACTGTTACACTAAAAATTACGTACATATTTCTCACTTTCCTCGGGCTCAAAACGTAGTCTCCGTAACGATTCATATACCCAGTGTGGGAGTCTAAGAAAGTCTTGTAAAATACAATCACATCAAACACAGCGCAAATATAGAAGAAGTAAGGATTAGACAAAAAAGCCATTTGATACACCAAAATCATAAAGTCAGCATAAGACAGGAACATTATCAAGTAATCTGAAAGGAACAATTAGTAAGACATGTAGTAATAAGTATGACAGTATAAGAACTTACAGAGTTTCATAGCATTTGACATGGAATAAGAGCTAACACAATCTAGATATAAATGTAGCGTTCAGCAGAAGTATCTACAAAAATAACAAAATACAAACATGTTACAATAACCAGCCAAACTATATGGATACATATCTATAATTTATATAATTACCTATATTCTATATTAATATTATAAAGAGAGTGCGAATTTTGTGAATTTGTGAAAATCTGAAAGATATACAAGTATTATAATTAATTTTTGAACTCGAACAAAGTCGAGGCGGGCCGCTAGTATAAAGCACTCGTAACGGATGTGTACTTACTATCGTTACATATTTCATATGTTTCATTTTTTTATAAGTATAAGTAAAATTTACAATTTATTCTCTTATTTTAATATTGACTATGCACAGAATATATAATACCGAAGTTACTGCTTCTTATTACATTAAATTCATATATACAGTTTGTTGTTAATATTATGGGGATAATTGTCTATGCATTTATGCACGACACTGATCCCCGTATTAACGGGCACCCAATTGCATTAAATATCTCCATTTCTTCACTTCATGAAAGAATTTATTAGGCTGTAAACAGTACCGATTTTAGCACTAATATCGCTTTGGGTGAAATTCCTATAGCATCCGTTATCCAAATCTATTTTCAATCCAGCCTCTAACGCCTGTATGTTTATGACGTCCTAGCCTAGACAGTCTCGAAGTATTCTCTAATTTAACGTTGTTAAAACCTAAAAAAAACTTACCCAAAAAGATGACCCATTTGCAATCCGGTATTACACTACTTCGAAACCATCTATGGGGCATCAAACATAAAAGTATTGCGGAAACATAATCAGCATTGCTGCTCGATGTTATGGATTTGGAACCGTGAGATTCATTAATGCTCTTATCTGGGCTCTGCGATAAAATGAAAAGATTCGGTAAGCAGGTACATAGGTACTCCTAGTGGTTGTTTTTTTTTTATTAAAATTGATGCAGCTATTTAACAACTGTATGTATACGTTTGAAATTAAACTATTGCATGACTCAAGTCTAGAACTTATCTTTAACCATTGAATAATATTGCATTGCAACAGAATCATCCGAACAGCACTCAAGATGTTAAAATATACTCATATTATGTAGTTTCCTATATCAAGTATTTTTAGCAGTCACAGCCTAATGGTTTTAAAATAAGTCTTACTGCCTGGAGTAAGGGCTTAATCCTTCGGGATTAAAATGTTGCCCTATAATTTTGTTCAAATTAAGTAGTCGTATTTCAATTCACTATCATTTACTTCAATGAATAAAAATTGAAAAAATTAGTAGAACTCAGAGTTCCCCATAATGTTCTCAATGGTGTTGAAGTCTACCAATCCAAATACAAACAGTGTGGTGGGCTATGGCCTAACCTTATTTCATTCTGAAACGAAACCCGAACTTAGAGGTAAGACAAAACTACTTTGTTTCGATACCAGTATTATCGTAATAATATCTGCAGGGACTAGCTCGTATATGTGGCAATAATGAAGCTAATTTACTCAAAAGAATGTGAATGTACTCAAAGGTAGGAAGCTAAGTTTTTAAAAAATATTTAAATGTCGCCCATGCGTCCGTAAGGGATTATACAATACTAACATCTAAATTTATGTTTTGACTTATCTCTTCATCCTCTTCTCCTGTTTCGTATGTCAGAGGATAAGGGTCGACCTAAAACAAATGTTAACATACAAATCAAGTGTAAGTACGCACCATAATTTTTATTTTCAATTATTAAGATGAAGTAAGGTGGATGTTAATCCTTAAGTCTATCGAGATAAGATGATTCCTCCTTCATCGCTTATGTTTCGTAAAAAAGAACACGTCCTTCCATGCTATGTTTCGGCCGCACATGAACAAATAGCTAGCAAAAATCCTGATAACTGTGGCATTAATCTTCCCTTTACAGCATCTAGCTTGCATAAATATTTTTTTCATAATATGATCCTTACTAAATAACGTTATCTTATTGTCAAATACTTTTGAACGTCTTTTATACTATTAGAAACTAAATTGATACAATAGATTCCCATAAAGTTTTCTTACCTCCCCATTTGTATCCGACATCACAATTGGCAAAACGTAATCTTTAGGAGCTGTTATAACAGAATATCTTACTTTTCTTAAAACAGATGGATAACTCTGAAATATTTGTAAAAGATTGGAAGTTGAGAATAATTTTGAGACGTGAGGTGATTTATCTATCATTGAGCTCAAGCCAATCGTCCTGCACTATATCAGAAGAGGTAATGATGGACGCTTCCTTCTGCGAATGGAGCTGGTCTCTGCACCACCCAGTTTTATCTCGACGGTACTTGTATATGGTCGTAAGGTTTTTTATCCGCCTTACTAGCGCTACTACTCTGTAGAATCAACCGTGAACAGTTTTTACTCATTCGATTCATCTTGGTCGGCAATGTGCCGGTGACGCCTTGCGATCGTTAGCCTATTCCATTTGAATTGTCGATTGGCAGCGGTTACCACTTACCATTAGATCGGGCGTCTGCATTTACATTAATAATTTGTTAACAAGCATGTTTACCCCCNNCCCCCCCCTTTTTTTTTTTCTTGGGCAACGATGCCCGTGACGGGAGTCGTTTTCACGTAGATAATCTGCTGATTTTCCAAATGTTACCATAAAACAATCGGTAATAATCGTTTAGCGGTAAAAATACCTTAAGCAATGTGTAAAAATCAGTGCCTTCTATCCAAAGCAAATCAGTATTTCTTGAAGCTACAACATTAGAAAGAGTGCGATATTTTGACGCTCCCCTGATATTTCCGAAAATACCTCCTGGACCCATGCATGCCTCCACTTCATTGCTCTCAGTAATTATATCTACCTGGAACAAGGAGCGTTTTCTTTCTAAAATGCAATAAAACTCAGTAACGCTTATCCAGTTATTATAGATCTAGTGTGCAAGCCGTGGGTATAATAATTTAGAGTATGTAACTTATGTTATTCTGTTTTAAATAGACAGGAAATGGATCGATTGTTTAAGCTGAACATAAACTATAGAGCAAATTAATGATGCGTAACGTTGAGACCTACTGGATAATTTTTACTACTGGAAAGTTTTTGATGAGATTTGTTTCGTTTGCAGATAGATGGTCATAATAATAGATAAATAACTACGTCTCCAGATACTTGAATCTTTTTTTTTTCATTAGGTACCTATGCATTTCATCTGTAATTAGAAGTTCACCGCTCAGCTTAGATAATTACGTAAATGAGTTAAATTGGCCATTGTATGTATATAAAACTGTATAATGGAATTTGAATTTCGAGGAATACTTACTTTCCCACGATAAATTATGTACATATTGCCTATAACTTCGTCGGATCTCATGATAATATAACCTTTCTGAAAGTATCTCTCACGTAATTTCTTTGCGAAAGCTCTGAAGAACGAGTATTCAACATCTTCAAATAGTGGTATTTCTCGTAATGTTTTTTCATACATGTACAACACGGCGTCTTCGTTTAGATTAGCGTGTAGTTTTCCTAATATTATTTGGTGCTAAACCACAAATACCAACAGTTATTAGATGCTATAATGAACACTACACGAATAAAATAACCTGCGGATTTTAACTAAATATTTTAACTGTAAAAAAACTCTTTTTTTGTGTTTTTTACCCGACAATGTCGTGGGAGTCGCCGTGACCAAGATACATGTAATTGGATTGAAATATCGGTAAAAACACACAAATGGTGAGTACGTGTTACAGTTAAAATGTATAAAGCCCTCGATGACATAAGTTTAATATCATACCTTGCTATTTAATTAAGCAGAGAGAGCACAGGGAACAAGTGACCAATAAGAACAATTTGTCATGATTATTAAAATTATTGTCGCTCTAATCTGAACAGTATTATCACATTGGTCCTGCCATTTAGGTACATTTATAAAAATCATAAAGGTATAATTTAAACGGTATTAAGTTATTATTACATCAATAAACACATTTCACCGTAATATAATAAATTAAATTATAACAATAGAGATGTTATTTGTGCACAACTTACCGACCATCCCCCTGTTCGTTTCCACTGGTATTTCCAATATTCTATGACTGTTTTTTTCAACATGAACGGTACTTTCTCTCTGTTCAGGAATAAGTCTAGATGTTTTACATTCTCCTGAAACTTCGTGGTTACTTGATCTGCCATTGCTTTTAAAGATGCTATACGAGCATATACGTATCTAAAAAGAATCTTATCTAAAACTTCTAAATTATCATTGTTGGGTTAGTCTGAGTAGGCCTTCACGCTGTTCTTCCTGAGTAAAGGATTTACGATGAGATAGCGTATCGAGATATCTGGTGGTAGAGTTGATGTTTGAAAGAGCCACACTGGTTATACCTCACAAGTTTTTCTATACAGCGATATGACGAAATTATTAGAAGTGATACTGCGTGCCGAGCGAGACATCACAGGTACGGTACGGTTCCCGGCTCCAGGCAAACATTTAGGTAACACATGGATGATTCGTAGGTGTTGAGTACTTGTGACACTTTATTTTTGGAAATATGGCCGATAGATAGATATATGTACGACAGAAAATTCTAGTACAGAGTCGTATCTGTCAGAGCGTTTATACTAATATATATTCCTACATAGCTATAAGGCTGTTTTAGTTGTTATTGGCAAGCGAAGAGTCCAGATTTCTATTTCTGTGGGAGGTAACGATTATATGACAAATAAATATGGTTGTTCTCAGATCTTGTTTGTAATGTCTTTATTTCTTTGGGTTCATGTCATCCGCAATACAGAGAAATTTACTGTAGAGATACGAGTTGATATATAAGCGTTTTTTTAAAGAAACTTAATTTTTTTCTATACCTGTACTTGTATGGACGAAATTATGCAATAGAAAAATACGTTAAGGAAAAAATTATTTTTTTGTCCCAAACCGCATGACTAATAATATACATTTACCTAGCCATATGGTTATATACCTTTATTTATTTATATAAATATAAACAAAAGTTCCTTCTCAAACGGAATAACAAACCCATCTGTTATTACTTTTGCGGACAAGCAGTTTAATTTTGAAAACATTTTAAAAGAGCTGTCGCCAATTTTGGGTATGCATAAATTTCGAAACTCCATAAAATGTGCCCACCCGAAAAACAGCACGCCATGTATGTTGATGCAGATAGAGAGGACCATGTGGGTTGTGTCTTCGGCAGTGACATCACCAAATCCAGCTCCGCTAAAACTCGTCGCTGACCAATAATACGCCAACAGATACACCTCCACTGGTGTAAGATCAGAATCTCCGCGAATCATCGTTTCATCTATCCAGGAACCTAAAATAATTTTGCTATTCATGTTACAGTAGACGTTATTTCATGTCAACAACAGACAAGTCACCTAACGGAAAGTGGTCACCCGTCCCCATGTAAATCCATAATACCGAAGAATACATTACCTTACATTATTACATATCTAGTCCATAGAACACACTTGAAATAAGTTTGTGTTCCTTTTTAAGATTCATGTAAAAAGTCAATAATATATGTAACTAAAGTTATGTTATCTCTAAAATATAAAAATAACCTCATGTGTTAGTAATCTAATGATAGCCTATGGTTTCACGTCGGTCTCAGGCACGAGGGCTCTGGTTTAACGCGCACCACTAAATTTTCAAATCATGGACGAACTGTAAATTAATTATCACTTTATTTGATAAAGCAAAACATGTTAAGAATTCAGCGTACCTGAGAGTTCTCATGGTTGTCTGAAGTCCGTCAGTCCGCAAATAAAGGTGTCGTCTTTGGCCTATAATCCTCTCGTTATTAAGATGCCAAACAGAGAAATTGTTATAGGTTATGTTGTTATGTTATATGTTTTACAGGTACTTTTGGACACCTTGGTAGCACCCATTAGAAAACTTAAATTAAATCCTCAGCCTGAACGACGGCAAATTTGTCGTCTGTTACTTGTCTACAATTGCACCTTAGTTCCTTAAAAGTCTTAGTTTTATGGCTTGGTAAATAAAAGTAACGTTTAATTAATTAAAATAATTAAATTTACCCATTTTACATATTATGTTGCCTTCAGGATTATAACTTTCGAGCATCATGCTGCCTTTCTGCATTAAAATTTTTAATCTTTCCGAATATTGTTCTGGACCAGCTACTTTTATGTAAGTGCATGATAAAGCTATGAGTACCGATGTATACAGATTTAAGAAGAAAATTGTTAGTAACAAAAATTGCACCACACTCATGAGATACGCCTGAAAGTTAAAACATTAGCGTAATTTTTAGGTATTTTAAGGTCTTTTACATTTTATGAAAAACGCAAATCGACATTATTTCTCCCGTAACCGTCTGTGCGTCTGTCATAGTCTACTTGTATTTGCTTCTAATGATTATAACTCGGTGTACGTATAAATTAAAAAATCCAATGAATGCATATACGGTAAATCATAAATAATATGCAGATTATTTTAGATAATTAAAAAATATATATATTATTACGTTCTTATTGTGATAAAGCATTTGCAATCGGATATAATATGTTCAGTTTGCATATTGACGA